>VYZU01030709.1:0-48426 GCA_013401355.1 Ceyx cyanopectus
TATATATATATACACACAGATCCTTGAGAAGCTTGTTTCTCACAAGCATTTTGGTAATGATCCCTGTCCCAGTTTGTGTCTAGACTCATTTCATTCACTGTACATTAAATTTTTCAATCACTAGTGTGCAAAGCAGCTCGTGGGAATCAAGCCAGGCCCTTCACCTTCAAAAGGTACTTGAAGAGGCATCTTGAGCTCTTGTGATACCTGTGGTTTCCTATCATAGGATAGGGAGGGTTGGGAGGGATCCTGGAGATCCAAACCCCATGATCAACTTTTTTTCCAGCTTTCCTATTAGAATAAAAGAAAATTCAGAGCTGAGGAAGAGAATCAGTAAAAATCAGTGTGATTCTCCTGGAACTGTCATAAGTGGAAATAGAGCTTAAATGAAGAAAAAAGTCAGTTTTCATATCCAGCCTTCTACACTGTTTAACTTCTTCTACTGCTTGAGTCAATAACTTTCCTTTTCTCCATTTAAGGTCTAGGCACATTTTTCTTACACATTTTCTTCAAATAAATCCATCCCAAATTCAACTGCTAAACTCTGTAACACTGAAAACAAAAGGAATTTTTCCCTTAAGGAAGATTGTTTCAACTTCCTGATTTTCTCAGAAGTTTGGACCAACTGCTTCCAACAAATGCACAAAGAGGTATTAAATCAAAACAGAAAAGAATCAAGAATGATGAAAAGTCCCCAAATTGCTTAAAAGCAACACCAAGAAGCATTAAATTTGACACAGGTTCTGCAAAGACCATTTAGCAAACAGCATTTGGAATTTACAATCTATCAGATTTTGTAACTGGAACTGAGTAAAACTCAGCACCTAGTGCCTAAGAGATGTCACCAGGATCTCCACCTAACATTAAACCCTCTGCCCCTAATTCAGGATTTAATTCAGAAAGAACAGGGGTGGAAGATTTCTTTTTATTTACTAATTAAGTTTAATCCATTTAAAAGGTTTATCTGAAGGGGAGAAGATCTATTTTCTCATTCATTCCCTAGTGAGGTATGGAAAACCAATACATTGCAAAAGGTCAGGCTTTCCATGATGAAATAAAATATCCTTTACTGATTGGAGATTGGTTTGGGCTTTGTTTGGTTTTGTTGTTTGGTTTGGTTTATGTTCAATCTCAAGACTGGAAAACATTAATTATTTAAACAATGTGTTATGCCAGTAACTTACTCCATGGAGAAGTTGGGAGCATTCTCCAAACCAGTGTCTGCATGTCCAACAGGCTCAACTCTGCTGTTGTCCTCCTCTGTCCTGTCTTCATCCTAGGGATCAAATGGAACAAAAATATAACCATTTCAACATAGATTTAATAGGTTTGCTCATTTTAATGATGCCATTTGTGGGGCTCACCCCATTTGGAATGGGAATGTGTTCTTCCACAGCCACATACATCTCTCCTGTTGCTGTCTGAAAAGTGCTGTAGATTTGTTGTCACTGGATGCAGTTTATTTTAGCTGTAAAAGCAGAGCTACAGAAGCCATCACAGGCAGGTTTTTGGAAGGCAGACAGGGACAAAAGCAGCTGAGAGGCAGCAGTGTTTGGGCAAACACCTGGCCAGCTCTCTCTGGACTCAGCTGAACACACCAGGCAGCTCACCCAGGTTCATCTGCAAAGCAGCAGTGTGAGAGAGAGCAGCTTGTATAAATCCACCCAGCAACAAGAGCACTTTAAACACTTTATCACAGGTCCTTGCTGTAAACTGCAGGAAAAGCTGACACCAAAGAGTTAGGTGAGGCTCTAAAGCTAATCAATTGACTTTACTTTTAATTTGACTTTCCAAAAAGTACATACATTATTCACTGAATAGATCATTGCCACGTCAACTTGTACTTGCAAATTCAGACCAAGGTACTTCAAGGACTACCAGGAAGATCTAAACTCCTTAAACCTGTGTGACTAATTAGAAGCTTCTGCTTTAATTACCCGTGTGCCCGAGCAGAAAACACTACCCAGTGTGAAACAGCAGCTTTCAAACCCAGGCTTCCATCCTAGAGCCAGAGCCCTCGGGCCAATCAAACCCTAAGCGATAGGTTAGGAGTTCAGCACACAGAGCCAGACAACATATTCAATTATTGAGGAGATATTCAAGGCACTTGCTTATGTCCAATTGACATTTCCACTCAGGAGCTGCAGAGGCAGGAGATTGGATGCACCAAGCATCCCTGTGGGCTGCAGCTATGCCTGGCACATCCCGGGAAGCAGTGGGATTTGTGACGCCAACCTGCCTGAAGATTGATGAGCCTCTCTTTTGAGAGCCTCTAATACCTACTTCTTGGTCATCTATCTCTGTTAAGCACCAGACAAGTCATACGTTGCAAAGGTTAACCAGCATCTTGAACCTGCCTAGAACTGTCTTATGAATGTAAACAAGAAGGGAAAAAAAAAAAAGAAATGGAAAATATTTTTCCATATACTGCACGTTGCTTATGTCTTTTGATCATCCAGAATTCATAAATACAATATAAAGTAGTGTTACTGTTTCTATATATTCTGATTTCATTTGAAGTTTGGTATGGACTACTGCATGAAGTTTAAAAACAAATAAATATTCCAATCTCCATGACAATACAAGGATATTTATAGGAAAATCAGAATATTTGGAGTTGTTTCACATTAAAAAGGAACTTTCCACATTGTTTCACACAGATCCCTGTGGCCACAGGTTTCTTCTTTTGAAATGAGGGGCACTGGTGATTGCAGAAAGGGATGGATTTCTACTGCACTTATCTACAAGCCTAAAATCAGAGCTGCTGATAAACACAGTTTTGGATCTCAGCTATGATAAAAGGTCATTACAAATGAATGGGACTTGGTTAATTTAATGTTTTTGGCAGTTTTCCACGTGTGGTCTTTTCAAGCAAACACAGAATGAGTAGAAACCCATGTAAGAAGAGCCTGAAATAACAGCCTAGCTATTAGTAGCTGTGTCTCTGCTAACAAGCCTGCCTTTCTGCTGTGTCATTTTAGCAGACATATATATGCACAATATAAGCATCATTCATCTAGTACTACTATCATTTTTCCACCTCTTGAGTTTTTCCCTTGTTTTAATTAAGTCTGTAATGAAAACTCCTCTTGCCTGGCTCAGTCCTTTGGACTTGCTCTTGATAGATCCAGTGACTCCCTCCTGGGACAGAGCCAAGTCTCAGTGGAAGCCTTTTTGCTTTCCACCACCTGCCAGCTTTGATGGGCTCTTTGCTCTCCTTCCCAGAGCCAGGTCACACTTCAGCCCCTCCCCTTGTTGACCATCCCATTTGCTTCCTGTCTCACCTGGTGGTCCAGAGGTTTATTCTGCAAGAGGAGCATCCCCCTGATGCCCCTGACCCCAGCCAGCACCAAGGCAGCACCCACCTCACCTACCCCTGCATGCACAACTGCAAACCACAAGCTGTGGCAAGCAGATGCTGTCTGGCACCATCACAACTACTTTTTGTGCCTGGGTTGGTTGGGTTTTTTTGTGTTGAGAATTATAAACACAGCAAGTTTGGGAAGCAGAGTCCCTGTCAGTTCTCCAAGCAATTAAGAAGCAGCAGCTCCCACACACACTCCTCTGTCTGGCCAGCAGACAGATCTGAATCAAACTGTGCCTGCAAAGAGGTGCTTAGAGGAGCAACAGCAACCCCAACTACACCACTGCTGCCTCCATCAACAGATGTGTGATGCAGCCTGGTAAAATTCTTTAATATCACAGTAATCAGGCTTTCTTTTCTTCTTAAAATAAAACAGATTTTGATTTACATTGACGTGAACAGAGAGAGAGAGAGAGAGAGGAGAAAAAATTGGACACCTGCAGAGGGATTTGACTTAAAAACTCTGATTTACTAAGAAAAGTAACTAGCTGTGAAAATCACTGCATCAAGCAGCTATTTCTTTATTTAGAACGTAGTTTTCTTCTGAAAGGCAAGTTCCACCTGGATGAGATACAATGAGGAGAAGCACATTTGGAAGAGCAAGAAAGTTTCTTTAGTAATTAAAAGATTATTTCATATTTTACAGTGCAGAGGAAAAAATGAAGCACCTCTTCCAATATTTATATATATTTTATATATATATATATATGTGCACAGGTTCACAGCAGCAGATGCTTGCCATTTAAAAATTATTATTAAAAATAATGCCATTTAAAAATTAATATTTTTAATTGCCATTCTAAAAGAAATAATAAAAAAAATAATTACTGTGCTAAGTTCTCTACTAAAGTTAACAAGAACTGAAAAATTTAAGCTGGACTATTAGTTCTAGCAGCCCTGCCTATCACAGAATCATTCATGTTGGAAAAGCCCCTTGGGATCATCCAGTTCAACCATCAGCTCTACAAAGTTCCCCCCTAAACCATGTCCCTCAAACCACATCCAAATGAAAAGGTCCATTTCCCAGTTATCTGCACAGTGCTCATGAAAGACATGAAAAGTTGCCAATTTCTTTTGTATTTTTGAAGGAAATTTCCCCATCACCTCTCAGGATTACAAAACCCTGGGAGTGAAGCAATGTTAGCAGCAGACTTGCCAACAGGACATTACTCACTAGATATGAACTCAAACAGCCCCTTTAATGACAATTTCTCTGCTTCTTTCTGCCTTGTGCCGTTGCCAAAGCTCAGAGCCAGCCATGCTTTCTCCATTTAATGCTCATTTTTGTCTCTCATCACCAGANAGGACAAAGAATGTCCATCCTCTCCTGGATGGGATACAATGAGGAGAAGCACATTTGGAAGAGCAAGAAAGTTTCTTTAGTAATTAAAAGATTATTTCATATTTTACAGTGCAGAGGAAAAAATGAAGCACCTCTTCCAATATTTATATATATTTTATATATATATATATATNTAAACCATGTCCCTCAAACCACATCCAAATGAAAAGGTCCATTTCCCAGTTATCTGCACAGTGCTCATGAAAGACATGAAAAGTTGCCAATTTCTTTTGTATTTTTGAAGGAAATTTCCCCATCACCTCTCAGGATTACAAAACCCTGGGAGTGAAGCAATGTTAGCAGCAGACTTGCCAACAGGACATTACTCACTAGATATGAACTCAAACAGCCCCTTTAATGACAATTTCTCTGCTTCTTTCTGCCTTGTGCCGTTGCCAAAGCTCAGAGCCAGCCATGCTTTCTCCATTTAATGCTCATTTTTGTCTCTCATCACCAGATATCAGCTCCTGCTTCTGGTTATTCCACAATTACCAGTCACCACTTCATCTCCACAGCAGCACCTTCCCACTCACCTTTGCTGTTCAATGAAGTCCTCAAAAAAACACAAGAAGAACTTCTTCATTTTCCCTCATCTTTTGCTGGTTACCTACTGAGCCCTCACCAGCCAGGGAGTCTAAATCAACTCAGTGCAATCCCTTCAATTCCTACCCATCTCATGTGTGCAGCATGAGATAATTTTGATTATTATCATAATTTTGATTAATACCTGCAGCAAAGCCTTTTCACCCAGGTGGATGCTCTCATTGTACACTACTTTTGGCATTGTTTTAGCAACACAAAAAAGGTCTTGAAATGACAATTTCACCCCCTCCAGGAACTATGCAAACTACCAGTGTGAGCAACAGATGGTCAATACTATTGTACATTGGATTAAACACAAGCTCTTGTTGTTATATGGTTGTTTTCTACCATATATTGATAAAAATATCAGCATAGTGAGTGTAAGTAGTGTAGATATTAAATAGAAAGAAGCAGCCTACAGCCCAACAGGTACTTTTAATGGAGAAAAACACCCATTATCCAGAACAAGCAGCTCCTGAAAGGCTGCACATAAGTAGGATTTTTTTTTTTTTCTCTAGCAAGGACACAGGAAAAATAATGCTTATGTTATTAAAATACACCCTTCCCTTCATCTTCCTCCTTTATTCTCTTGCACTTCTCTGTAATGATTATGGAAGAAGAGACAGTATTTCCTATTAGTCTCCTGGCAGCCATGGTTTAAAATGTTTGTTTGGTCCTTGCAACATAAAGAAGGTTCTGTCTGTATGATCAGGCCTGAGAGAAAACAGCTCCTGAGGGACCTATTTTCCTGGGTCTTAACTAGCACAAATACACCAGCATCAGGCTTTTGTGCTAATGTTCTCACTTCTTGATTAACTGGCCAAATCTCCAGAGAACAGCAATTTTCAATCAAATCTGAAGAGCAGTTAAAAAGATCACACAGGGAAAAAATAAACCAAACAAGTTATTGAATTAAAAAAATTAAAATAAAATAGGGTTTCTCCCTCTCAAATGCATATATGTGCACAAATAATTAGGGAAGAGCTTTGTGACTGCACAGCTAGGTGTGCTGTTATTGTTATTAATCCAGGGAGGGAGAAAAAACCTCACACGAAGCCATCCAGTTAAACAAGAAAACAGCCACAAAATATGATTAAATTCTATTTTTTTTTCTATCTATATGTATGAGTTAACATTCTACTTGCATCTCAATTATCCCTCTGTTCTCCACATGGCCACCCCAGGTTTGGAAATGGCAATATTCCTCCAGTTTCTCTATGCCTCACTACTCTCAAATGAAATTTGCCTTGCTCAGTCAAGTCAGTGAATAGATATCATGTAGCCAGAGAGAAGCAGAGAATGGAAGGGATTTCCCAGCTCTCTGATGAATATCCAATTCATCCCCTGCTATCACAGGCAATCATCTCTTATTTCCCATTTAATAAACTGATCAAGCTGAGCCTTCAAACTGGTTGGCTCCACCATGGCAGCTTTTCTGTTGTGAAGTGCCCTGACAGAAAATGTTTTTACAGATTTAAAGAGAGATGTGTTTGATTTCCTATTCTCCAAAAGGCAGAACACTGCATACCCAAAGAATAGAATTCCATCCAACCTTCCTACACCACACTCCATTCAGTTTTGACTAACCACAGTTTTCATGCACAATGAATCATGGAATCCCAGCATGGTGGGGGCTTGGAGGGAGCTCTGGAGCTCAGAGTGCAACCCCCTGGCAGAGCAGGGGCACCCAGGGCAGCCCCCACAGCAACAGAGCCAGGGGAGGCTGGAAAGTCTCCAGAGCAGGAGTCTCCAGAGCAGGAGACTCCACAGCCTCTCTGGGCAGCCTGGGCCAGGCTCTGCCACCCTCACAGGGAACAAGTTTCTTCTCACCTTGAGCTGGAACCTTCTCTGCTCCAGTTTATCCCATTGCTCCTTGTCCTATTGCTGGGCACTCCAGAGTTTGGCCCCTTCCATTTGCCACCCACCCTGCAGATATTTACAGACATTAACAAGATCCCCTCTCAGGCTCCTCTCAGACTAACCAGCCCCAGTTCCCTCAGCCTTTCTTCACAGGGAGATGCTCCACTCCCTTCATCATCCTCCTAACCTCCACTGGACAAATTCCAGTAGCTCCCTGTCTCTCCCAAACTGGGGAGCCCAAATCTGGACCCAGTATTCCAGCTGTGGTCTCACTAGGGCAGAGCAGAGAGGAGAACCTCTTACACCTGCTGGAGGGAGTTTTTAGAGCATACATGAAAAGTCTTAGAGGACTAATAAAACCAGAGCAAGCCCCAAAGTATCTCAATTATTTTGTGGCCTGTCTTAGTTTAGAGGTTTACTGAAAACTGTATTTTTTAGGGGTTCAACAACCTGTCACTGCAAGCACACAGCTGTATTCCATAGCAGTTTGGTGGCACCTCTGTCCCACAGCTCCAGGTTAACAGCAGGAGCATAGCACTGACACTGCTCCACTAAAAAGCTTTTTTCTAGATGATGCTGCAGCTAATTCCTTTTTATTCCAGGCACTGCAAACAGCACTGAAAAGCACAAGAGCCTTTGAAGAGTTTTAGAGGGTTGGACAAAAGGTTTTCTCACGAGTGAATTTAACCAGTGAGTGAATTTTGCTGGTTCTGCTTCCTCCCAGTACAGAAAATCTTGGGCATGACCTTGCAGTGGTGGCTTGCCAACAAACAGCATGAAATGCATTAAAACTCCAAGGGGGTTTTTGTTGCTGGTCGAACGTGGTTGTTAATTAATGGAGTTGAATGCTCTGTGCCCACCAGCAGAGCAGGAATATTGAAGGGAAAAAAAGGAGAAGGAAAAAAAAAAAAAAAGGAAAAAAAAATTGCACTTAAGCACCTCAGCAGCCCCAGACAAGGGAAATGGGAATATTATAGTGATGATAATTCTGTGCCCTCATTTCTGCCCACTGACAAATGGGTGAGCTGGTTACAGATGGAGCCTGATAACACCTTGATGATTTATTTCTTATATCCAAGAGAGACTTCAACTGAAGGCAATACTGGGTCCTCCCTGAAGTGCTACACTGGCTTGCTGTAGAATAGTGGCAAAAATCCCTTCCAAGTGCTTACCTCTATTAATCAGTTTGGGATAATATTCCATGTTTGCAAAGACAAATACAGCCCCATCTACGCCTGTATCTAATTACCTCCAATTGATTGTTGCCTTAATGAAATGGGTTGATTTTGTGTGACTGTCCAGAGTGTTGACTCTGCTCTTTCTCCTCGGGATCCAGAACATCTCTGTTTCACAGGCAGAGGTCTGTGCTGATTATTTGTTTTAAATAAAGCTTATCTGCAGACTATTTCCATGTTCCAATGGCTGAAATGTTATACTCTTGTCACAGGATTACCAGACTGACATCCAGACCACCAGGATCTGCCAGTCTAAAACAAATAGGAGGGTTAAATACAGCTTCCAAGTCAGACTTTGATGTCAGAGTCATGGGAAATCTTGTTAATGGGAATAGTTATCAGTTACTTGAAACGAGGCTACAATTATAGGTCAATGTGGAATCAAATTCCCCTGCAAAGTTTGGCCCAAAGGCCAAGGCCTGGGGCTTGTTTTTTTTGCAGATTCTTTTTATCATTTGCCTTGAATAAAGCAGAATTACCTCAGTGACATCCCCACGTGGTGAGCTAACAGGAGTGTGGCACTTGGGATGTCACAAACACTCCTCTGGTTGATGATGTCAGAAATCATTTAAATTCCCTTTCATTAACTGCTATGTACTAATTAAATACCACCTCTGATTAATTCATGTAGAACCTACAGATAAAGTTACACCTGTACTTAAAACCAATAGTCACTTATATAAAATATAATTTAGTTTTCTTTCAGTTCTTCCTACCACACAATGGCACCTTACACAGAGCTGGAATTTCAGGACCAGCAAAAGAACAACAACCAAAAAAATCCATCCTGGGAGTCAGTTTATAGAGAGAAGTTGATGCTTATGGAAGGAAAACAAACCCCAAAATATACTAATATACTTCTAACATGAAGCCTTACTAAGGCATCCAGAAAATAAATAAAGAAAAATAAATATATAAATTAAAATTATTTTAATATATATTATATATTTATTAGATCTTTATTATTTCTATTCATTGGATATTTGCTATATATGCTTCTAAACCTATTCAGAAGACCACAACAGCAAAGTCACTATTTAGTTCTTAAGGTAAGAAAAAAATGTGTGACAGCAGCACAAGCAGAGAGTGTTTGTTTTTCCTGTGAGTAGCCTAAAGTAGGTCAAGTTAGGCACATCCATTAGCTCTCCTATAAATAGATCCACACTAGTTCACCTGCTTGTAAACTGATGTAGAGCAGCAGAATTTTAATACTACTGAACACTACTCCATCTGACAAGTTGGCTAATTCTGGATCTAGGTACTCAAAGAAGTTAGGAAGTTATGATGATTTGAGAAGCTGCAGAGCTGCCAATGGATCCATGAAATTGGGACACAGGGGGTTTTTTTCCCCCAGCAGAAAACCCAATGTACATGCCTCCAAGTTTAGAGATCTGAAAGACTTCAGCAGAGATGCATTATAGATGAGTGCCAGAGTTTCCCCTTGATATCCAGACAAAGGAAAGGAGAAAATTCTGCATAAATCACATTTTCCCTGTAATGCTCCTGAATATATTCTTATCCACCTCACCTTTGCACAGCCTGTGATTTTCATCCTTCTGAGGACTTGCTTTTGTAAGATCCAAAAAGCATTTCTTATTTAGCACCTGGAATTTGTCATTAGGCAATTTGCAACCAGGTCTCGTGGCTCTTTTATCCTTATTCATTTCTGTTGGTTTTTTTTTTTGCTTTTTCATCTGAAACAGTCCCTTGTTGCTCCATCTGCAGATCTGCATCAGCACAGGGGGGTTTTGCCAGCCTCAGCCAGGCACAGAGCAGCTGAATCCCCTGGAGTACTGAGTCAATTCAGAGCAAGCTGAAGGTCCAGCCCTGTTCTCTGTCACACAAAACATCATTTTACTCACTCAGGCATCTTAATGACACCATCCAATTCGGGCTGCTTCTCTCAGCATGGCTCAGGACTCTTCAGAGATGACATCAGGAAGCTTATGGAAGACTTGGCTTGACAAAAAAATTAATATAGATGGTTTCCAAGGAGGTTAAAGTCCCTGGATTAGGAGGAGGTTTGAAGTGAGCATGTATTCTTTATTATATATTTGTATTTTTTAATATATATATTCGTTAATAACTTTGAATTTCATCACATTTTAAAAAAGTACTTTTCAAAGGGGTTGGGTTTTTGTGTTAATAAAACCCACCCTGGTATTTTTGCCTAGATTACTAGAAAACCAGAATTATATTATTGTATAACCTTGCTTTTAAGAGGACTTCTTCTCATTTAGACACCAACACAGCTCCAGTTCTCACTTGCTAGGATTTGCTAAAACACAGCTCCCTTTCATCACTTGTTTGATTTCAATTCCAACAAAAAAAATCCCTATTTTTGTGGTTTAAAGGTGTGCTGTGTCCCACACCACGCAGATGGCCAAACACACGAGAGCCAAGGGATCTCTTCTCACTTGCAGAGCTTCAAGTTGTCTGCTCCTGTTGCAATTCTCCTTCCTCTCAAGGAACAAAAGCAGGGCAAAGTCTGGAGTCACAAACCACAGCCCCAGCCTTTCCCCTTCTCCTTCACTGAGCAACCTCCACAAAGCCCCTCCAATAGTTTCCCTGCCACGCCACAGCATTTTACTCCTTGCTCTTTTGCACGACATGGATTTTACCTTAGGCACCAAACAAATCCACCATTTTAATAACAGAAAATACTGGGGCATTTTTCATTGTTCTTTGCTCAATTTGTTTTGCTGAAGTCAACATGAAAAACAATTCCCAACTTCTCAGGAAATGCTTCATTTACGAACGCTCCGTTCCAAGTGCCCACGGGGTTACAATCTGCTCTATGGCAATTTTATTCATTTTTTAATCAAAAGCATTAAATCAAATTTCAAATAAATAGCACTCAGTACTTCTGCAGGGCCCTCCAGCACAGTCTGGCAAAAGTGCTTCATGGACAAGAATGGCTTTAGCTTCACTGCTCCCTCAGGAAGAAGTTATTCTCCAAATTCTTTTTTTTTTTGAGGAAACTGAGTCATCCTTTCTTATTTTTGAGGTTCATCTCTAGCCCTTGGATGCTAGAAAAATATATAGAAAAATATATTTATATGTGCTCCTGAATTTAAGTGTCACTTGGAAAAATAAATAGCACTGAGCACATCCAGGAACATCTCAACTCACCAGTGCAGCCAGGCCCAGGGCAGCAGACAGCCCCACAAGCCCCATCACCCCTGGAGGTTGGTAGAGGGAGAAAGGCTGAAGAAAACACCAGTTCCCTGAGGGTGGTTTGCCCCCAGCCCACAGCAGCACCACTGGCCACCCTGCAAAACTCTGCACGTGATGAAAGGTGAGCAGCAGCCAAACTGCAGCAGCACCACCTCACTGGGCTCTCCAGGGACTGTACATGATGCAAAAAGGATGGCATTTCAAAGCAAAAAAACTCATTTAATGCCTTTTTTCCCCCCACCACCTTCTCAATATAATTATTTTGGAACAACTCCTCTCAGAGTCCTTATTTCCATTTGTGATTCTTTCCTTTGCTGCAAGTCAGAGCAGTTGGGGTTGGATTCAGCACAGGTGACTGAGGTGCAGTGTGTTTCTGTTGTGTTGCCCACAATAACACCTCAGCCTGGTGGTCCATTATCCTGCAGGGACAGCTCAAACCATGGGAGAGAGGCAATCCCATCTTTCCCGATCCCCAGATGGTGGTGTTCATCCCTGGATCCCTCTGTCCACCTTCCCCTCCCTGCTCATTGGTGACACAAAAGAGCTAAATTAAAATTCATGTTTAATAAACCCCATTTTCATTGTTTAGGTTTCCCAGGCTGGTCCAGTTCTAATTAACAGCCTCATTAAAGCTTAGGGAGGCACAAGGGAGGAAGCCAAGGCTGGCCAAGGCAGCTTCTTCAGCAGCAGAGCTGAGGGAAAATATCTGCTGTGCTGTGGCCCCAGATCATTGTTTGCCAGGGTGTCTGGCACCTGCAGTCCCACCTCCAGCTCAGGGCTTTCATTTCAACATTCACTGTCCTGCAGCCAATCCCATCCCTCTTCTGCTGCCTCCTCCAAGACCCTCCAGCTCTCCAAATAATCTAAATAACTGTGTATTATTCAGTCAAGCTGCAGCCTCAGCACTCCCCCTGTTTCAAAACAAACATGCTTTCCAGGAATAAATCCCTTTTGCCCTTGTATGCTGCTGCCCTATTTTCCATCATTTGTTTTTTTTTTTTCTTCCTGTCAGCTTCTAATCCACAGCAGAACTTCATTTGTCACCACATAAATAGTTACCTAAACAACTCCATGCAAACGACTGGAATTCCACCCTCTTCCTTGGAGGCAAGCAAACAGAGCCAGGGGCACAGCAGTGCTTTGAAGTGCTCTTTCCTGAGCTCACTAAAAGCTGAGATGCATAAACAGAAGGCAAAAAAAAACCCATCAAACCACACATTTTGTAGCTCAAATCCACTTCATTCCACCCCCAAAAAATAAATAAAGTGGAAGCATGGTAATCAAATATACACTAGAGTGCCCAAGTGCTTCTCCTCAGAGAACTTGATCTCAAAGGCTAGTCCAGCCTCAACAATATCTCTGTGTAATCAAAAACTCATAGCACTTTATACAAATATATCTACATAAATAGTATTATAGATATCTACATACATAATGTTATAGATATCTACATAAATAGTATTATAGATATCTACATAAATAATGTCAGATATCTACATAAACAGTATTATAGATATCTACATAAATAATGTCATAGATATCTACATAAACAGTAGTATAAATATCTACATAAACAGTCTTTTAAGGTTAAGGAACAAAGTTTGCCACCCTTGGTGCCCATATTGACTAGATGGGAAGGAGAAAATAATCTGTTTTATCATCACAGAACACAAAGGGAAGAGTCTTGGAAAAATCAGCACCACCTCTCCAAAAAAAAAAAATAACCAACCCCAAAAATCACCCAGCAAAAATCACCATGAATTGAAGAAGTTGATGATGGTACTAAGGTAGATTTAAAATACCTGTTTTTTTACTGCACCATCATATCTGCAGCACATTTAGCTCCAGGAGTTATTTCAAGTGACAATTTCCAGTCTTCTGCCCTCTTGGGGTAATTTGGATGAATAGGAACAGAAGAAGAACTTATTTGTAGTGTAGAGGAGGAACAGCAAAAGAAATGGGCAACTGTAGGACATCAAATATTAATGAAGAAAATTAGTCAAGAAGCCTGAGTACCACTGAGAATAACAAATGACTGGGAAGAAGAGGTCTTCTGGCTAATTTACCATACCCACAACAACTATTGAGAAAGCAAAGGCAGAGTATGACAATGATGTAATATATCTGCAGGTAATATCCTCATTATGTGGAAAAGAACTTTATTTTACTTGCTTTAATCTAATTGTAGCCAATCTAAACGTTGCACAGCCACTGCAATGCCAGGAGTGGAGTGGGAGAACTGCCTTTCTGCTTGCATGCTTCCTCGGGCACCAGTGGAAATTATTTCTCTTCAGAGAGCCCCAGCAATGTGTGGGTGAAGGGGAGCTCCAGAGCTCACCCAGCCCAACCCCTGCTGAGAGCAGGGCCATCTCAGCTAGAGCAGGGTGCTCAGAGCCTCCTCAACCCCACCTGGGATGGCTCCAGGGATGGGGCCTCCACCACCTCCCTGGGCACCCTGTGCCAGTGCCCACCCCTCTGCTGGGAAACAACTTCTGCCTCAGTTCTCATCTCCATCCACTCCTTGCTCATTCCAACCACTGCCCCTTGGCCTTTCACTGCAGGGCTTTGGGAACAGCCCCTCTCCAGGCTTTGGAGCAGCTCCCTTCAGGCACTGGAAGGTGCTCTAAGGTCTCCCCAGAGCCTTCTCTTCTCCAGGCTGAACAATCCCAGCTCCCTCAGCCTGTCCTGGGAGCAGAGCTGTTCCAGCCCCCTGAGCATCTCCGTGGCCTCCTCTGGCCCTGCTCCAGCAGCTCCATGTCTCTCCTGTGCTGAGGGCTCCAGAGCTGGACACAGGGCTCCAGGGGAGCTCTGCCCAGAGCTGCAGGATCCCCTCTCTCCATCTCTGCCCACACTGCTCCTGCTGCAGCCCAGGCTGGATTGGCTGCTGGCTTCAGCACCCCCTGGCTGCTCATGGCAGCTGCTCCTATCTCAGCACCCCCAAGTCCTTCTCTGCAGGGCTGCTCTGTCCCCTCATCCCCAGTCTGGATTGACAGTGAGGGTTGCTCCAGGGGCAGGACCCTGCACTTGCTCTTGTTGAGCCTCATGAGGTTCCCCTGGGCCCACCTCTCCAGTCTGTCCAGGTCCCTCTGGAAAAGATGGAGAATGTGGGTAAGAAGGATTTAGAAGCACAGAAAATCAGATGAGAGGATAAAATGTGCAAGCTGAGCCTGTGCAGAACAGCAGAGCTCTCTGTGCCCACCCACATTCCACACTGGTCATACAAGGAGGTTACTACTGCTGACTTGTGGCAGAGGTTCAGGAGCATCTCTTGAGCTTTAGGGGATCAAAAGTGCATCTCCCCACTCCCCACACACTGCTGCAGACATCAGAGGGAGGGAAGCACAAGAGCTGACAATCTAGCAGAGCATATGCTGGAGTGAACACATTTAAGCACTAAAAAGTTGGAAGCTCTTTGTCTCCACAGTTCAGGTCATTTAAAGAGTGTTTCAGTGTTAAGCACTTTCCTACTAAACTGAGGCAGTTAGGAAGAAGAAAAGATGCTGGGTTTAGAAATCTGCTTTAAAGAAAATCCCCTAATGCACAAACACTGAGCTGTTGTGTTCTGCTGCAGGTAAAGGAGGAGGATTCTTTGCAAAAGCTGGTTAAGGAAGATCAGAACAGAACTTCTATGTGGTCCAGATCCACGTAGCTGGGAAAAAGGAGGTGAAATGAGGTTAAATATCTGAAGAAAATCCTTAATGGGGTGAGATATCAGAGTGTGAAAGTCTCCTGAGGGAAGCAGCAGGATCTCCAGTGCTCGACACGTGTAAAAGCAGCATGGACAAAGAACTACAAGACAGGCTACAGGGAATAACTTAATCCATAGCAAGAGGCTGGTTCAGATGACCTAATAATATAACAGGATTTCAAATGACTAGATAATTCTATTATCATTAACCACATTCACAGCAGCAGAAGCTCAAACACGGTTGCTATGGAAAGGAATCCTTATGCATGGATGCAGCAAATGACTGAGATTCAAGGGATGGAAATGAATTGAACCTTCCCATCCTCAATGAATTCAATGTACCAGTCAGCTGGGAAACTTATCTAACGTCAGAGTTTACACCCAGCTTCCCTCCAGCCTTTTCAAACACACAGCAAAGCCCAGCTGAGTGCCTGGCCTTCAAACAGGGGTTATCCCAAGCAGGCAGGAGCAAGGAGGCAGCTTAGGAGGGATGCTGCTGGAAACAGCTGGATTGCTCTCATGGCTGCACTTTGAATGCCCTGCTGGAGTTCTCTCAGCCCAAAGTGAAGCAACACCATGGGAAGAAAAAGCCATGCACTCCTCTGCTCACTGCTACAGCTCCATCTCGTGAGGATGTCAGAACTGCTTGTTTCCCATGGGGAAGGTAAGGAAAAAAGACAGCAGCAGCAATCATTTTTGCTGGTAGCCCTATGGATAACATACTGTACAAAGTAGGATGCTTTCCCTGCTATGCTTAATGGACACTCCCAACTGAAAATATACAACTTTTTCTCATTCCAGCCCCAGGGAAACAAGCAATCAGCAGTCTCTTGGTCAACTCTACATCCGTGTGGTGAATCAAAGCACACATCTCACAGAGCACTGCAAGTGTATGTTGGTTTCTGCACTCAGTTCTTGACTTACAGGATCAGAATATTTGTCAGGAAATTGGGGAGTTAAACCTGCCAGCAAAAAAAATCCTTAAAGCCAAGAGAGTTTTCATCTCGTTGTTTTGAAAAAATCGACTTAAATCAATCCTGGTACCACTCAAATAGGGTCTGTTTAAATCCAATTGGTAGCACTGAAAAATCCCAAGGTTTTTTTTCCATGACAATTTAGCATTTAAACGAAGGTACTAACAACTCTCTTCCCCCAAACAAAAAGCTTTCAGAAAAACACAAGGGGAATTGTGTGGGAGCAAAAGCTCAAACCACTCACTGAAAAACAACTTTGCTCTCCAAGTTTCATAATACTGTAAAAAATGGTTACAGAATATATTTGGAAAAAAAAAAACCAACAACCAAACTATATGCATATGTGGGCAGCAGACAATTAATTCCACTCCTTGGATTTTCACAGTGACATTTCCTCTCTAAAATGAGGTTTCCCAAGGGAACAAAGCAGCCCCTACAAACTAAAGGAGACTACAGATGCCAGCAGCCACACAGTGCAAAGGGAATGTGGTTTTTTACCTGCTAGAGCTGGGATTCTACTGTAACTCTTATTGGTTTGGGCAGTATCATGCAAAATATTCACTGGAAAAGAAGGAAAAGAAAATATTCAAAAGGCAGCAGGTTGCTATTCTGGTTGGAAAGTCAACTATGAGCATGAATGTGTATCAGAAGGTAGAAATTCATTGAAAATCCTCAGTTAAAAACATTTGAAAGAGGCTAAAAGTAAAATAGCTTGGTGTTTGGTTTGGCTTTTTTTTTTAAAAGCCATTAAAATCAACCTTAAGGAATATATGCTATTGGAAGTGAGAATCAAAATACATATATCAAGGAAAAGATCAAAGCTGCAGTGGAGTTTTCAATATTAGCACACAGAGAGAAGTAAAATGTGTGGTAGGTGTGCTATATAGTTACCCTTATATATTCATAATTATTTACATAATAGCTATTTTTGGGGGAAAAAACCTCTCAGGGATAAGCAGAGAAAATGACTCAAGTGTATTTTTCATATCAGAATATTTCTGAAGTGCAAGAAGATGCCTGACTTCATATTTATGCCATTGATGAAGATACATCCTTTTTATTGAAAACACTCTGTAACATGCTGTATGGAGGATTTGTTTCTATTTTAATATCTTTCATTAGTATTTTTCTTGGAATTTAAACAAAACTGTTCCTGCTTGTGTGAGTTTCAAGTTGTTAGTGCCAAAACTTCAGCCAATGTTTCATGAGAAAATTACTGAATTAAGTCTGTTTATGATTATAGCACAGGTTTCTCAGAAAAACTATTCCCTCTTGAGCATTAAAAACTAGATGAATATTGAAGATTTGAATGTGTTTAATGTGACCAGGGAAGCTTTTCCCGCCAAAATGCTTCCATTTAATCCAAAGTCATTTTTAAAACTTAAACAAAGTCTAATAAGAGCTCTTTCATTTCCAAAAATGACATGCATTTACTAGAAAAGACTTCAGAAAAAAAGATATCATAAAAAAACCCCAAGAATTTTACTATGCAATGGTCATAAATAACTTTTTTTTTTTAAATATAAGTTCATGGATAAGTCAAAAAGAGCATGTGTGAGAAAGAGAAAGAAATCCCAGTGCAACTGAGAAATTAAACTGAAAAATTAAATCAAGGAGCCAAAAACCAGACAAACAGATGGTAAAAACTGGCAAAAATAAAAAGTAAAAATCATGCTCTTAAGTATCAACAGATGCAGTGACTTTAAAATATTACTTCTGGAGGATATACAAAGAAAATAATCCCAGACTGTGATTTCTGGGCCAGTCTACTGCTGCACCAGAGCCACAAAATATACTGCAGTGTACAGAGAAAAAACAACACGTCAGAGATGGGGAGATGTGCAGTGACTGACAGTCCACTGAAAAAGAAAAGAAAATTAAACTACCCAAAATTGTGAAATTAAGATCTTCAGCAACAAGAATAAGCAAAGAAACCCAACCAAACTGTGCAAAGGAGATAAGAAAGGTGACTTGCAGAATCCATTTGCCAGGACTGAGAAGGGACTGGTTATTTGAGCATTTCTGACACACTCCTTCTTGAAATGATAATTCAGGAGAGACTGAGCTTCCCAGGTCCCACATGGTTAAACTTTGCCATGCTGATAGTTTTGCTGACCTCCAATTTTATATAGGGTCTCCTTCATTTCAATCACCACATCTACTTAAAAGCTACCCTTGTTCAGCCATGAGAATTAAAATAGGGATAGAAAAATAACCCTGAGCTTTCAAAACTGAGGTGCAGCACCAATATGCTTGGAGATTGCCCTGAAAGATCTTCTGAAAATCTGAACTTGGAATTAATAATTATTAGCAGCACTTTTCAAACACATAATACTTAAGACTAATTTTCCACATCATTAAATGAATTAAATTGATACTTCTATGCAAGATTAAACAAACCCAGCATCAGAATTTCAGGCTATCTGTAGATACATAACCATAAAGATTACTGCTAAAAAAACTCAATTCAAATTCAAAGCAAACTAAATGTTATTTCTTTAATTTCTCTGTTAGCATGCAGAAGTTTAACCTGGGCATTTTCTCCTCTAAAACAACTACTGAAGTTACCAGAATAATTAGAGGTTCAGGAAGGTGACTGAGAACTCCACAACACAAATGTATTTTAAAAACCAGTTACAAGAGAAGCATTTGCCATAAAGTTGGTTTTATGTGTTACATATGGATACCTTTAAACATATATATATATGGTTATAAATATTATATATATATATAGTTTATCATATATAGAGATATATATTGACAAGCATATATGTGTGTGTGTGTAACACACAGTAACAGCACTTTACTGCTCCTAAAGTGGGTAGTTAATGTTCTGTACTGCTGGGATATAAACAAGTATATTCTGTGAATATAGATGTGTATTTCATTTAACACATATTTGGATGATGAGCAAGAAAGCTGAATGCTAAAGATGAACAGGGAATTTTCCTGTATGTTAAGTGGCAAACAGAAAGACGTTGTCAGGAACCCAATAAATTGTGAAGCTCCAAACTCAGATGACCCAGAAAATCATCACTTCTCACCAGGACACCCATCAGCTTCCAGCCAGCAGAGCTTCAGCAGCTGCTGTTTCCCTGCTGAAGGAGCCCTGGGGGTACCTCTGACAGGACCCCAGCATCCTGAACAGAGTGCCAGATGCATTCTGCAGATCAATTCCCCCTGTTCACCCAAGTGTCTGATGTTTGCCTTTGGAGGAGACAAGGCCAAAGGAGCAAGACCAGGCCAAAGGAGCAAAACCAGGCCGCGCGTGCCAGACACCAGCCTGCTCAAACCCTCAGGGCCCAGTATTTGAGGGCACAACTCTTCAGCTGTGTCTCCTTTCATATTTACGCTCCCAAAGGGTATCAAACATGCCCAGAATCACAGAATAAATCACTGAATCACAGCTTGGGAGGAAGCTCCAAAGACCATGGAGTCCAAACTCCCTGCCTGAGCAGGACGGGACTAGAGCAGGTCCCTCAGAAATGCATCCACGTAGCTGCAACATAAAAACACCACCAGGAATTGTGTGGGAATGGAATATGGGTTCACAGTCAGATATTTTATATAAATATATATATATATATATATATATATATAATTTGTTGGGGTTTTTTTCTGCCTATGTCCCAGTATATTCTGATGGTACCACCACACCAGTGTGGAGCTCAAGTGCCTCCTACCCCATCTGCAGCTTTTCAGCAACACTGACATTTGTGAATTTAGGGGGGGGGAAAAAAAGTCAGAATCCTTGAGGCCCATTAATTTCACCTACCCAGAATGCTGTGATACACACCATCCTCCTGAAATATCTTCTAAGATGCTTCTTTTGCACAGAGACCAATTTTTTTGACCTTCAAATCACCAGAAAATGATAAGATGATGAGTTAAAAGAGTCTTCAGGAAAAGAAAGCTATTTATAGCCACGGAGTGTAACTACAAGGAAGAAATACTGATGGGCTTGCTTTATGAAAGCTGTGCTTTGTTGTAACAATTACTGCCTAGAAAATCCAGATAAATAAAAATGGTTTGAAGGAATACTGACTGTAACTTTAGAGATGCTCACAGATAGGACTGCTTTCTTCTGGGATATTTAATTTAGACTGTGCTTTGAATAAATGGGTTGAAATTATAAGTAATTCCTCTACATTAGGAATGATTTTGTAAAGACAAATGAGGGTCTCCAAAAAAAAGGAATTTGAGCTTTGATTCACAGTGATTGAGCACAGGCTTTGGGCCTAGTGTTCTGAAGAAGTTTTGCTCAGACTAGAGACCTCAATTTGGGTGTTTATTCCACACAAAGTTTGCAATATACAGCCTAAAGGATAATTTATTTACAGCTTTTCATCTTGGAAATACTTGCAAATGTATGAAACTGTGAAATCAAGTAGTATTTTAAATGGGAAATGTGCTAAAATAATAAAAGCCAACTGGTTTTGGTCAGTAAATAGCTATCCCTGGGCTGGAAAAAGCAGCATCCAAGATTTCATTCCAAATGAAGTTGAAGTAGCCACATGAAGTGGGTGATGCCTTCATATGGAATCTGGGCAACTTTCTTTATTCTGAACATGTCACATACAAGAGATCAAAACATAAAAGTAGCATTTCCTTCACGAGTAAAACCTTTACAGGATTATATTACAGAAAATCTTTAGTCCATTAGTATTTATAGTGCCACTTCACGTGTTTCCAATCAACTGCTGTTTCATGGAAGCACTGAGTTTTGCTATATTTATTCCTGTGTATCCTGAGTATGGACCCTCCTTCAGCAGAGTAACTGTATCAGTTATAAATCAGTTTTCTTTCTCTGGCACAGGAATTCAGCAAAACCCCACACAAGTCAGTTGGCAGTTAAGTTGGGTCTTATGCAAACACCTTTAATTATTTATATGGTATTTAAAAAAATAAAATTATTTTTTAAATAAATAAAAGAAGGATTATTGTTTCTTCTTCAAGATATATAAGTGAGCAACTTTTGTACATCCCAACATCCTAACCAACCCAATTCCTATTCTCCCTCCCCAGCCCTGGAAAGTATCCAGGCTGATCATTCCCTGTGCAACTCGAAGTAGCTGGGAGTTAAATTTAGAATGGACTTCTTTTCAGCTCAGTCAGTGAATGAATTGGCAAGGCTGCTCTATTATCCCCTTTTCTCATCCAGTTACACTGCTGAAATAAATGAAAATTGGATGGTATCTCTCATCAACTAGGTCATATTGTGTAATTCCATTCACTCAGTTGCTGCACTCACTAAATCTTGCTGTGTCACTCCACGAAGACTCATGACATTTCCCAAAGTATCTCATAAATTACAGTAGCCATCAATACGACCAGTGAGTACTACATTCAATAATGAAATGCTCATACTTAACAATAAAAGTGAGATTACATTTAAAATCCAAAACAAAACAAAAACCCAGACAAAATACTTCCGGTTACTCAATTATTTAAGTTACACAGAACTAATCCCCTTTACAACCAAGTGACAGCAGGTCACCAAAATGACCTGTCCACAAAGGATTTTAAAGAATAAGCACCTGTCATATTCCCATCCATGAAATATGAATTAACTATCATTTTTACAAGAGAAAGGACAACCTTGGTCCTCATCTGAAAGTATCTTCCTCATAATTAAGACCTGATAGAAAGAAAAAAAGTCTAAAAATCTATTACTCCATAAATTACATAAATTACTGGGACCAGTGCCCCACCAGCAGGGCTTCCCAGTGCTAATCACACCCCCTTCCCAGCAGGGCTTTTGAGGATATTATGAAAATAGCCAGTGTTTCTATTATAAATGACAACTTAGGATATGTTCTACAGGCCTGGACTCAAAAAGTCAAGGTGCAAGAAGCTGAACTTCCTTGACAGCAGGCAGAGAGAAAACAAAGTCTTAAAAGAAAAGGAAGACCCAAGATATGCTTTAGATGAAACACTTTCCCAGGCCCAGCAAGGGATTTTCAGATGTCCTTATCTGACCTGCTATCATGAGCAGAGAGCAATCCAAAAAGCTGGAGATAATGCCCTGCTGGAAAATATTCAGGCATCAGTCAGCTAGCAGAAATAATTTATTTAAAGCTTATTACAATATCGCAGTGTAATTTAAAGGAGTTTTACTCATATCTCTGGCATTGTAAGTTTATCACTGTTAACCACCATAACAAGAGGATTAGTGAAGCAGTTTGGTCTAAAAGCAGCAGTGTAGGGTTTGAAGCCAGTCTGAACATGCCCTTCATCTTCCTTTCTCAGGAAGTTTCCACACCACAGAGGAGCTCTTCTAGCAGAAACCAGAGCTGTGATCATCTCACTCAGTGCTTTTTTGTTTGGGGTTTTTTATTGAGAACAATCAACCACTGGAGCAACCTCCCCAGGGCCATGGTAGGGACCCCATCACTGGAAGTTTTCAAGCTGGGGCTGGGCAGTGCTAGGGAGTCCCATCTAGGCTCAAGAGGTTGAGACAAATGTCCATTTCTCTTCCAATCTCTATGATTATTCACATTTCAGCCCAGTTCATCTGTACACTAATGTGTGTGTACATCTACAAGTGTTTGAGTGAGGATATAAACCTGGGCATCACACATATTTTTCTCTAGAATAATTAAAACCTGTATTTTTAGAAAAGCAGCTTTTCTGCTTTTGGCTTGGCTTTCTTCTTTTCAACTGTGGCCACATCTGCCACTGAGTTCCTGTCTCCACACAGCATGTAAGTGAAGGTAGATTGTAGCCCCCAAACTGTCTCTCCTGTTTAATAGCCTGTATGAAAGGAGAGATTATTTTTCAAAGGAGAACAAGATAGATGCCAGCATGAAATGTTGTTTATAAAAGCATCACCACTACAGCTGTCCCCAAGCAATAAAGCTGTTTATTCCAACCTCCTGCCTCATACAAGCTCAAAACCTCAGCACTGAAAAACAGCTTCAAATCTGTTTGTGACTCCAAGACAAATAATAAGAAGAATTCATTTCTAAGCTTCATACAGAAGAATATAGAGGTTTCTCTGAGATCAGAAGACATGACAGCTCTTCTAGGGAGTAGGAATTAAAAGTTAACATAAAAATCAGACATAAATCAACTTAGGACCTAAAGAGGCAAGTGGCTTTTAAATAAAGAAATTAAGTTTCTATTTAGGAAACTGGAGCTGAAGCCAGTTATGTTCCAAGTCACATTTCAACCTGGAAAGGGCCTGTGATTGGGATTCTCCCTACAGAGAAAGGTATTAAATTTTTAACCTTAAAAGCAGAAGTCATAAATACAGAAACAGCAAATGTACATGCCCATCATAAGAGGGTTTTTTTTACCATCCTCTCCTCCTTTTTAAGGATTCTGAAATAGATTCTGAAAGCAGCTCAGCAGGGTCTGGATGTGGTTTTGAGGGACATGGTTTAGGGATGAGCTTTTAGAGCAGAGTTCATGGTTGGACTTGACCCCAAGGGGCTTTTCCAACCTGAATTGATTCTATGATTCTATGAGTGTTTAGATTTACATCTAGTTTTAATGGAGCCAATCTCACTGTATATGCAAATCTGCTCAACAGCTTGATAATTAATCAGCCCTGCTCAAGGATTCCCCTCGTGCTGCTCCCACAGCTTCTTCATCCTTCTGCTCACCAGACCTCACCAGCACAGCCAGGCAACTGCTGCTGCAGTTCAGGGTGTCTTGACTGCTGCCAGTTCCAACATTGGACTAATGAAACTGAGATGACCACACAAGAGCAGCTTTCTGGGTACTGAAAAGTTCAGGAATTGGGGAAAAGTTTAACTCTTTCATGCATTCCCTTTTCATGTCTCCATGGTATGAAACAGCATGAGTCCAGATTTGATCAGGGCCTGAGCAAGCCTTGAGGTGAACTGAAGGGAAAAGAGATTTCTCAAGTGAGAGTGACATTACCATATATATGAATAAATTTCAGAGGAAAGAAGACTTTTTCAACTATTCCTCAAAGTTTGATTGCTGTGGAGGGAAAGGTGAAGAACAAAAACCAACTTTTTTTAAATATATTTCCAGATTAAATTAGAGATTGCATTTTTTCCCCCTACTACTTCACAATGTGTAAGAGAGAATTTATGAAGTAATCAAGAGTAAAAAAAAAAAGCAATCCTTATCTAACTGTATCCTACAGCTGTATTTGGATTTTTAGCTTTATAGCTAAAATGCTTCATTGGTACAAACTGTTTCCCATTATTCATGGGCTTGAGAAATACCAAAACTTTTGGAGAAATACACAGAATGTTTGTCCCAGGGACAACCAGGGGGCTCTGGAACAAACTGGGACCAGTCCTTTGGAAGACAGAGCTACCCAGCAGGTACAACCAGAATACCTGAAAGCACTCAGAAAATAGAATTCATCTTTTCCATTTCTTTGCTGTATCAAAGGAATTCAATCCAAGTCAGAAGAGCCTTCAGCCAGCAGCAAGCCCCTGGAGTCTGCAAGATGAATCCAGTGTTTACTACAATCTTCACTAGAGAGCCATCAAGACAGGGTAGAGCAGGACTATTATTACCCTGCTATCTGTCATGGGTTCTGTCCTAGATGCTTCTTGGCACTGTCACTGCCTTCCCCTTGGTGCCAGACCTGCTGTCTGCCACTTTTTACTGGCAGGGTGCACAGACCACTCCAGCTCCTCCACAGCTTTGATGAGCCCACAGGAACAAGACTGGAAAGGTGGTAAATTAATTGATTAATGCCAGACAGCAACCTCACTGAGTTTCTTCTTCACAGAAGTGGAAGCCTTAACCAGTGGGGAAAAAAAACAAAACCCACAGAGAATACTGGTAAAAGAGAGTAGAGTTTAAAACTCAAACAAGAGTGGAAGAACATCTCTGCAGCTACTCCATCCCCTGCCAGGCCCTTCCCTCCCTCTCTCCAGAGCTCTGCTGCATCCCACACTCATTATGGGCTTTCTTCTCCTCTTAAACAGGTTTCAATCTAATTAATTATCCCGCTGATAGAAAATCACAAAAGGATCCTGGTCTTCTAGGTATGTGCAGGTTCATTAACACATCTAAAGAATGAACACTCTCTCAATAAAAAAATCACTACCACTACAAACAAACAAAAGCAAAAAGCAGAAGACATGCTTAGAAAAAACACATTAGTCATTTCAGATTTCAGCCAGTGAACTCAGGTAACAAATACACTCCCAAATTACTACTAGTGCACAATTTTCTACTTAATTGGTGAATAAATTGAACTAGTTAAGCTTTTCAGAGACCAAAATCAGCACAAAAATTAGTATAAAGCATCATATACTAAAATATTAATGTACCAAATATTTTCTAAGATGATCACTATTAAGATTCCTAATCCAGCTTCTTTTGCTGAGACAGTTTAATTAACTGCCACGGTGCAAATCTAATGATGCATGGAAATATGCTTCAAAAACATGAAACAAACCTGAAAACATGAACTGTCTGCCACAGGAGATGCCTGGAATGGAATCTGGGCACCAACCTTCCATTTCAGCACAGGCAGGCACAGAGACAGCAGCTAAACTCATCTGCACTAACCACATCTCTTGAGAGGGAAACAGTAATGGAATTACCACCACCATTAAATGTGCAGAGGAAAATACACAAGGAGCAAAGAGATTTTTTTCATAAAACGTGGAATTTTAAATGAATCTGTGGCTAATTACAAGCTACAAAAATAGTTAATAGCACACTTTGGGGATTTTTCAGATGACACCAGGTGAGGTGGGAGTGTTGCTCTGCTGAAGGCAGAGAGGCTCTGCAGAGGGCCCTGGACAGGCTGGGTCAGGGGCTGAGCTTGAAGGCCAAGAGCCGGGGCCTGTCCTTGGCTCACAACCCCCGGCAGCGCTGCAGGCCCAGGGAGGAGAGGCTGGGAAGGGCCTGGTGGAGAAGGACCTGGGGGTGCTGGTGGACACCCAGCTGGACATGAGCCAAGGGCATCCCGGCTTGCACTAGAACTAGTATGGCCAACAGGACTGGGAAAGTAATTAAAATGTCTTCACATTTTTAATTACTTAATTAGGTGGGAAAGCAGTAGGACTGGCTGCCCAGGGCAGTGCTGGAGTCCCCATCCCTGGAGGTATTTAAGAGACATATAGATGTGCTGCTGAAGGACATGGTTTAGTGCTGACCTGGCAGTGCTAGGCTAACAGTGGGACTTGATGATCTTAAAGGACTCTTCCAATCAAAACAATACTATGATCCTAAATATGATTTGGAGGTGAAGGAGATCAGCCCCAGGACACCAGCCCAGTGCTGGACCCTAAACCTTCCCTTCCATTCACAAGGTTGGGCTGGGTCAAACTGCAACTTTCATTTTGAAGCTTCTCCATATAAAACAAATTCTGGTTTTATGCCCTGTGGCTGTAAAATACAAAAATGGCCCATTTCTGTGCAATGCAGCAGTCAGTGCTTTCATGTCACCTTGTAATAAGAAGACAAATGAGGTAATAATCCAACATATGGAGTATCCTATATATGGGCTTCCCGTTACATTTCTGGTCTTCACAGCAAAATTGCATTGCATTATGCATTTAAAGATACTTCTTGGAAAGTTCCAGACACACATAAATATATAAAGTGACTGCCAGGTAATTTTCATTTGAGACCTTTAAACATCTAAGACTATAATCTTATTAATAAAAGGACCCAAGTTGGAATTACTTTTCTCTCAAAAAAGGCCAAGAACAAAAGCAATATAAACTAAAAGATGGTAACACTGTCTTCAAATGTAGAATTAATGTATTTTACAATGTTAAGAACAAGCATTTCCAAGTGCAATGGCAAAACTGACCCACATTTGGCTATTCTGCAGTAACATTATTAGCTTTCCATGGCAAAATCTTTCCCCAAAGCATCACCCCCGATTAAAATAACCCTGTTAGTACCAGTTGTGAAGAACAGCAGCACTCCACAGACTATAAAAACATGTTTCTGGCTCAAAAAAAAATAGAAATAATTTGCAGCTTTCCATTTCAGTCTTAATGCAGCTGCTTTTAGAAGCAGAAAAACCCTGTACATATTTAGTCAGCATTATCCTGGTGCTTTTGTCATGCTTAGAGAGCTTATATCACATAAGAAAACACCAGCTTGGAGTAGAACAAAGATTAGTTTGATAAAGTAATATATATATGCATATATATTACCTGTTCTTGCCTCTCCAGCCACTTGTCCACCATGGGATGACTGGCACTTAACGATGAACGAGCATTGTCTCTCTGAAACTGGTTAGACCAGCTACTAGTATCTCGTGGTAGGCTTCTGTAGTTTTCATCTTTCTAGTTTAAAAGAAACAAAAAAGTGTCTTATAAAAAACAACCAGTCCTTGCACATGAACAATGCAGCTGGTTACTAAAGGGGTGCAAAAGGGAGACTGGGAAAGGAGAACACAGGGTCCAGCTGGACGCAGGGACAACGTGACTGTTGCAAACAGCTCCTCTTGCTGAAAGCCACTGAAGTCCAGCTCAAGCTTCTGGGGGGGGGATTTGGAGCTGCTACACCTATTTGTGCTTCTCTACCTCTCTTTTCCAGCCTCAAACCTTGAATGCAGACAGATTTCCCAAGTATACACTCAGAAAGGCTTTCAGAGCATCGTGCTCCTCGGTTTCACTCTCTCCCAGCACAAACAGAACCCCCAGCAGCCCAGGCAGTGACAGCTACACCATTATGTAATATTCCCAAGCCTCTGTGTGTAATCAATTTTACAACCAAAGCTGTCTGCCTGCTCCAGGTACTGTCCTTTACACCAGCTCAGCACGCCGTGGAGTTCAAAACCTGCATTTCTTATTCCATGTGAGAACGCTTTGCTTGGTTTGCCTGGAGGTAAAGAAATAGAGTCACATTTGTAAAACAGCAGCAGATGGAGATTGTGCTGAAGGAGAGACATTTATCCCATTGAGACTGATAAAAAGCAAAGCTTTTTTGCCTTTTTTTTTCTTTTTAATTGATGAATTTGCCTGCACATCTTTCCAACAAGCTGTACGAATTCTTCAGCTTCTAAGGATGATTAGTCCCTTACCCAGTCTGATCACTAAAAGCCAATAAAAACAGAAGATCCTTAAGGGTGGGAGTTACCCTTAGCCCAAAGTTAATGAATTACTGATAAATGACATAGGTTAGTTCCCTCCAACTGAAATAACATATGGAACTGAAATCCTGCTTAGCTTTCCCAAAGAGGATTATAAATATCCTATAAGTACCCTCCCTTCAGCAGCATTTTGTCCAGTCCCTGTTTGTCTTTGCACCAAATCAGACCATTTAGAGACAATATCTATTCTCAAATAGAATTGTAGTCCCATGTTTTGCAATACCACCACTGTTAGGAATCTTGAGAATCTCTAAAACAAAACAAACAAACACCATTGTACATTCACAGCTAGAAACTATTTTTTGTTTGCTTTGTAGCACACAGCAGATTTTTGACCCTTTCTTAAATCCAATACTTCATCCATCAGCATATTTCCCTAGTTGCTGGATTGGGATTTCTTTGGCCTGGCAAAAGATGAGTCCAATATTCTGAAATGCAGAGAATAGCATCAATTCCCTGACAATTGTTCTTTACAACTTTAATTCTTCTAAATGCACGACAGGCTTTGGTAGGAAATTCAGGGCTCAGCTGGACTATGATACGTAGCAGAGTTTTCAAAAGCTTCCTATTCAAGAGGAATCTTTCCCAGAGATTTCTTTCCCAGACATATCAAACTTAAGCTTTCTTAATTGATGACAACTTCTTTTCTTGGAAGAGTCTTCATAGCAAAAAATAATTCTTCCATTTCAAGCCATTAAAGCTTGAATTCAAGCAGCAGCAGCTAACCCTGTACAAATACATCTGCACAAGCCACCAGCCTCAAACCATCATCACAAATTAAGTTGGCCACAAATGAGTAAGAGCTTTGTGTCTTTCAGCAACTAAAAAACCCAAAACAGTTTTGCCCTGTGGTTAACCACACAGCAGACTGCAAACATGCTCAGTCTCTTGCTTAGAGAGTGGAAGTCACTTGCTCTGCACAACTGTCCCTCAGCAGAGCCATCAAAGGCAGGGAACGGTGTGTGCAAATTGATTTTTTCCTGTTGCTTCTCTTATTCAATTCTTCTCTTCTTGCTGACAGAGGTGGCCCAGCTCCTACAAGCCAAAACAGCAATTTCTCTTGTTGGAAGTGATGGGAAGGTATAAGAACAAAATCAAAACCTGACAAAAAAAAATAGCAAAAGATCATTCTACAGACAAAAAACCCATATAGCTGGTGCACGAGTTATTGTCATCTAACAATAGCTCACTATCTGACAGACCATTGCCCAGTCTGAATAACATTTTCTTCCTATTATTAATACAGAATTTTTCTGTATTTCTCTACTTTATAGGCAATTCAATTTCTTATTGATTCATGTTGACAATGTTTAATATAAACAAAAAACCCCCAAACAAGCCACAAACCATTTTTATCTACACTACACAAAAAATCTCTCTGCACAGCATCTATTTCCCATGCACAGGAGGTTTTTTTCAAGAGCAAGAGATGGAAAAACATTCACCAAGGGTTGTGTTGTTCTTCAACCACTCAGTCTCTGCTCTGAGTGGGGCAGGACAGTTTATTGCTTGTGTTGGAACACTGCTGCACCAAGTCAGACATCACAGCAACAACAGTTGAATTATCTCATCTAAAAGAGTTCAACTCGGCCTCTGGTTCATCCCCACTGATGTCAAGAATCCTGCAAGGAGTTTACACCTAATTGTGTTTGGACTGATCAGAGTATATTCACCCCAGCCACTGAACTCTTTCTGCTGCAGCACACCTCTGTTAGGATTGCCTTTCTCCTGCTAAGACCTGCACCAGCTCACTTCATCCACAAGGCATCAAAGTCACTCAGCAATTTTTCTGACAGCACAAGCAAAAGCTGGAATGACAGAGATGTGGTTCCTGTAACTGCCTGTGCTTCTCACCACTGCTCAGAGACTCAAAATAGCATTATTATCAGAGTGGAATAAAATACCTTTCCAGGGTTGCAATCCCACACTGACTCACAGAGACACAGCATGGTGGGGGGGGGAAGGGAGCTCTGGAGCTCAGAGCGCAGCCCCCTGGCAGAGCAGGGGCACCCAGGGCAGCCCCCACAGGAACAGATCCAAGTAAGGCTGGAAAGTCTCCAGAGCAGGAGACATGAGAAAACCAACCAGCCAGACTGAAGCCTTCCACCCTCTCTTTGCCACTGCTTTCTGCCAAGCAGCCACCCCTGTACCCCACTCTGACAGCACAGGGACCAGCACTTCCACCAGTGACATCAGACAGCTACACACCAACACCACCCCCAGCTACAAAGGGATGTCCACACTGCTGCTGCCAGAGCTAATTCAAAGGTAGCAACTGTGACAAACTAGAGGGGCAGGTGAAAACCATCACTGCAGCTGAGACACTGGGATTTACTGAACCAGCTGCACCCTTGCTGGCGACTTAAAATAAATATATATTGCATTTCACACACACACTGGGTGTTGTGGGGGTTTTTTTGGCACAATATGCAGATGTTAACCCAGAAAGCTTTCCTCCTGCTCAGTGTGATCCAGCATTAGCAAGATCTGAGTGGCAAAGGTGTGTGTGGCTTTTAACTTCAACACCACAACGAAAAAGATTTCATGGTACAGAAGCCACCAGGGTCAGGCAGGGAATTCTCATTTCTTCTGGAGCTGCAGCTCTAAGCCCTCCAGAGACTGGGGCTGACACGCATCATCAGTTACAATTAAACACCCCAATTTACTTTTTGTTTTTAATCTAAAAGAAAAGTTTATTTCCCAAACATCTTTGGGGAGCACGGGCTGCTTTATGGGGATCGAAACGGAGATGGATCAATAGAACATTAAAACTGCCAAGTCACAATATTACCACTGCACTTAATACCAGCAATTTGCAGTATTTTTAACGAGGACACATCATCCACCACCTAAAGATTTCCTTCAGCCTGGTGTCCCCGTGGAGCTTTGCTGGAGGGCTGGGGGAAAGGGGATGGGGAAAATGAAGCCATTTTGCTCCACTTTTCATTGCAGATGAGGTGCAATCTCTAACAAGCTCCTCATCAAAGCCTCTGCAGCTTCTGGGTGAAATGATGTATTAGCATGAAATATGTACTGCAATTATTAGCTGTCAGGGATTTTAACCCACAGTTGTAGCCCTGCAGACTCCCAGCAGCACTAACCCCACCAGAGTGTTCTCCACACAGCACGGTGACAGGTCCACAGCAGTTGACTCATATTCCACCAGGCCACTTTCAAAATTATGAAGAAATCGGGATTTTTCCCTTTTTTTTCCTCCTTCTGTGTGGCTAAAGCAGTGTGGCAAATTCTGGGTGTGTGTGTGCTTGGGTTTTTTGATCCTAGACAGCAATACAACAGGAGTAAAACACCCTGAAGACCTACTCACTGTAATCTCTGGAAGGAGATCCAAAAACACAACCCAGGTTTTCACTTCCCATTATTTCTACTGCAAATAACTCACCTCTCATTGAAGATCTTCACTAAGAGAAACCATTTTGGGCACTGAATTTCTGAGTTTATGTAACTACATCTCTGTCTGATGCAGATATCTGTTGATCAATGCACTAATACACACATATTTTTCATGCTCTTTGAAGGACTAGTAAACACATTCCTGGAGTATTTTCTTTGGTTGCTTTTTGTGGGTTTTTTTTGTGGTTGTTTGGGTTTGTTTTTGTTTTTTTTGTTTTTGTTTTTTAATTAGACTTTAGAGAAATAATTGAGGGATAAGAAAAACTAGATCCCTATTATCTCAGAAACAATCCTTATTTCAGAGGGAAAATACATGACAAAATAGAAAATTAATTAACCCAATAGATGCACTGAAGGAACAGAAATTCCCTTTTAAAACACAAATCATACATAGAGGGCAGATTTGGATCTGTTTCCTCTGTTCATCAGCAGTTTTTAACAACAAATTTGATCAAATTTCAACGCTTTATCTCAAAATTAATTGTACCAGTCATTCTTTATGAATAACCATATATCTTCAGAAACTGACTCTACTGCTTAGTTGAGTCTGCTACTGTTCCTCTCAGTGGATTCAGTTTATCTTTTTAGTTTGGTTTCAAAGCTTTCTTTCTTTTTTTGAGGTGCATGGAAGAACATGACCCCAGGAGCTGCAGTGATCCAGGCATCTAAGAAGGAACCAGTTCCACTTACCCAGTACCAGGAACCTTTGATCTTAGGCCATTCTCCAAGGAGTCAAGTAAAAAGAAGGACTTCCCCATTAAATAATTATCACAGCTTGGTGCCTCCTCTCAGCTCTGACCTGGAACATGGGTTATTTCCAGCAACAGGTAAAACTCTCTGGAGGCAGAAGATGCAAACCCTGATGGAGAATGTGCATGTCTTGTTTATGATGAAAGCAGATGAGGAAAGGACCACTCTGGTGGCTTCAGAAATGACCCTTTTACAGCTCTGTGAACTCAATCAATGTATTATGCATCAAAACCAGCTCATTAGATGCCAGGGAGGAAAAAGGCAATTGAAAAGCCTGTGTTCTGCTTAAGTTCTGCATCACCTTCTGCTTGGAGATTTCCAGAGTTGCCCAATTCCAATTCATATATTCCATGTTATCCTTTGATTGACAAGCAGAGCCTGACCTGAAGGGAAAAAGCCCAGCACTAACTAGGGACCATGACAAAGCAGTTTGCTGTGCATGCAGCACTGGATGTACATCTGTGTGGGCAAAGAGAATGAAAAGCAAACCTACCCACAGGAGGCTGCCCATCCAAAACACTCTGTTATCTCCTTTACAATGGGAAAATCAAAAGTCATGATCTCAGCGTGGCCAAAAAGTACCAGGCAGTGTACCTTGGTATTTCTCACACTGAGGGACATGAAAAAAAGCTCCTTCTTCCATTGGTTCTTATTAATCTCACAATAAACCCTCACAGGAGATCATGCAAAACAACCCAAATATCATACAGCAGTTGATATTCTGTAATTCTAATGCAGAAGCTGGATTTTCTTTCTGTAAGCTCCTTAACTAAAAAGGCATGGCTTTCCAGAGTTTCATTTTGAAGGAAAATAAATGAACCAGTTCACTCAAAATGCCATGAAGCTGCAGTTCTGATTCTTCTCCACATAACATTTAGCAACCAGTTTCCCCTTCTAGAGTTTCTCAATAAAGTGAAATCTGCTTTTTTCTCTGCCACTCTATAGGCCTCTGAAGAGCTTCTATGTATATCCAGCTCTATATGAAGCCATAAGGCTGTTCAAATGCAATGATAGAATTCTGCACAATGCTGCCATTTTCAGCAGATATTTGCTTTTGTTCCCAGATTTACCCAATGCTTTGTGTCAATTTGGATTTAGATGAAAGAGCATTTGTGAAGTTGTGTGTTTATTATAAATGTCGACAGCCTTTCATTTGATTCCTTGGGAGAGCCAAGAAATTAAACTGCAGGGTGGGGGGGGAAAGCTGATAATGAATTAATTTCAAATGTATGCTCTGAAAATTTAAAAACAGAATGTTAATATTCAATATATTTGGGGAGCTAAAGGAAATGAGAAACTATGGGGCACAGGAATCTTCACAAGGGTCAAATTTGATCTTTTCTATGAATCTGGAAATGAGGAATATCATATAAATCACCAGCAGTATCCTTTAAGTTTCAGGAAGATGCTTTCCAGTTGCCATACCTTCAGAATGGTGCAACCTGCTGTGCTTGTGTGTTCAGAGATCCTGCCATCCTACCATGAAGATGCCAGGTATGGGGTGAGCATTTTGTGTTCTCAGAACACCTAAACTTGCCTTTTTTCCCCCTTGCTCATGACACTGACAGGCGTGGAGAAGAGCCTGAAGCTGGGAAGCACAAAGCAATGGCCTCACCTGTGGCAAGCAGCTGTGGCTTTGCACTTCACTCCAGCTCCTGGCCAGCAGCCTGCAGGGAAGGGCTGAAGTGGGCACCAGGTGGGTGGTTCACTGCAGCTTGTTCTCTTTAATCTGACTTCACAGCAGCACCATCACCTGCAGCTCCTCACAGACTCCCAGGCCTTTCACTGAAAGGCTCCCCATCACCCACCTCATGATTTAGCTTTAGTCCAGATATCTCCAGAGGTTTCTGACTCATTGCTAAGTTGGATTTAAGTTGGATCTGTCTGCAGGAGCTGAAGATCTCATTCACAGTGACAATAAACCAGGGTGCCAGCACAGAGTGATCACCCCCTTCTGTCAGGATGAAACAAACCCAAGCTCAGAGACATCTGCTGCAGTCCCACATCTGGTCACCACAGGAAGAAACCCAGGAGGTGATGAGGTGATGCTAGTTTGCAATCCTGTATTTACTGAAGCTGAATTTCCCTGCTAATTAAAGCTTTAAATCTCCCCCTCAGCCACACTATTCCTTTATGCAGATTAGTTTCAGGGATGGCTTTTGGATTTTATTCAGAGGCTTGGTTGTCTTTCCTTGTCTTTGTGTGATTAGCATTCACTGTGAGGTAAGCTCATTTAAAAATGCAACAAATACAGCAAAAAAAGAGAAGGAATAATCACTAAATCTTGCAGGCTCATGACAGAACACTGCAGGACAGCAGAGCCTGCAACCTGAATTGTACTTTACACTGCTTTTTCTTGCTGGCTACACACTCAGCCAAAATCCAAACCAGCTTTGCACCTCAGTAATATGGAACCAAGACAGACAAAGAGGTGACTTCAGAAACTCCTGAGCCATGAGCCTATTCTGGAAATGCATAACTGGGTGTTACAACTAAACAGGTGAAAGCAGATCAAATCCCAGCTCCTGCTCTTGCCAATGAAAATACATGTTTCTAAGCTGAAACAAAATGATAACACTAAACCTGACCAACATTACAAAAACAAACCAAAAAAAAAAACCCCAAACTAAATCAAAAACCAACTAATTCCATTTTCTATCAACCTACTCTTGCAGACCTGGAGATTTTTACCCTCAAAGCCAGGCAGTGCTGCAAGAAGATAAATTAAAACAAGTAGAGGTGAAGATTTCAACATGGCAATCTGCAAAGTGCACATTCCCCTCCAATAACAGCAGAGGAAAATTCAGCCACTGATGACAACTCCAATTCTCCTCTACCTTGCTGTTTTCAGCAGGGCTCTCACTGTCTCAGAGAGAGGGATGTTGTAAACCACGTTCACTGGAGTGAAAAGACAAACAACTTGTGCACATTGCACCACTCCTTCAGCACCAGTTAGAGACTCACTCATCCAGAGCCTCCTTGGCACTGCCAGCCTGTGATGCAGCACCCTGTCTGCACAGCTCTGCAGCAGGCATTGCTCACCCAGGCACTGCTCACCCATCACACACACTGGGAAAAAGAGACATCCTTCCTACACTGCTGACAAAGAACAAAGACTTGAGACTGATCCACAGACTTGGAGTTGCTCTGCCTTAAAGCAAAGTGGGGAAAAAAAACCACCCTTCTGGCATTTTGTACCAACAATCTGGCTCTTCTGGGGGACAGAGGGGAAATCTGATAGATGGGCTCCCACAAACAGGTGGCTCAGAGCAAAAAAAGAGGCAAAACAATAAAAAAAAAAAAAAAAAAAAGGAGAAATTCCCACCTTCACTTTGGATTTGTTGTCTTCTGAACAGATCTGCTCAGGACTGGCTTTTGGATGTGCACAGTTGGCTCCTGTCCACACAGTGCTCAGCATCACTGGGCCAGAGCTTTGCACTTTGTGTCCCTCATTCCCAACCTGCTGCTCTTTAGTCCTCTGAATTCTAGTTTAAAAGTACTGAGAAACTGTGTCTTTGCTAACAGGGATTAAGCAAACTCCACTAAGCTGCTGAAAAAGCTGAATTACAATAATTCTCACTCAAAATCTGATTTTCACACTGACACACCATTATTGTTGAAGCTTTTCATTTCTGCTACCTCGGCATAATTCATTAGAGAAATAATTGTTATTTGTTCTGTTTAGAAAGAGGATTAGAAAGCATTGCACCTTTCATAGAAATTAAAAGCCTACAACCAATCATCTGAAAAGTTGAGCTCAGCATCCTCAACCCACAGGACTGCCAGAAGTGAAGAGGCAAACACAGAGCTTTGCAGGGAAAGGATCTGACACTGGATGAGACCCCCATCCAGCATCCAATCCTTCCTCTGCAGTCTGCAGAGCCCCCTAAAAAATTAGCTTTCCAAGGAGAAAGAAAGCACAGCCTAAATAGAATTATTCCTACAAGGCAGGGCTATTTTCAACCTCAAAAATACAGATATGGGCAAACACATTTAAAAACAAACAAGCAGAACCACCTGGCTGCTGACTAAAGGGGGAAGGCAAAAAGAGAAGGAAAAGAAAATGAAAATTGTGTGCCAAATAGTCTCAGCTACAGTTGCTATTGCTTATCCACCCTCCAGAGCACACTTCACACCCTTCCCTTTGCTCCAGGTGGGTGAACCCAGGAGCAAGAGGGGCACAGAAGCCTCTGCACCATCATTTTTCTTTCTCATTGCTCTCTCTCTTGAGCTCTCCTCCTTCCTCTGTATTTTCCCTTCTCTCTGCTGGGCCAGTGCTGTTATCTCTGATACAACAACATCTGAATCCCATTCAGCAAAGTGACAGTGGGAAATCTGCTACAAACCAGTTAGCCATGGGCCAGCCCTGGGTGAAGCAAGGCAGGTTAACTAGATAAGCCTTCCAGAAAAGCAGGATCAAAGCAGATAACTAATTGGAGGTGATATGCAATTCCTCACCACAAATGGGAGATGCAAATTAAAATACCCCCACACTGATAATTAATTCACAGTTGTTACAAGATGCCATGTACATGTTTATTGCATTTCTATTCTTCCAATACAGTAGCACAAACATCTGAGGGAAAGAAAAGTGATTGTCATTAATGCATCTCACACCTATTATGGGCAGCCAGTTAATCCAATAGGATTTGGTGCTGAAATATGAAGAATGGGATTCAAATTAACAGAAAACAACAATATAAAAAAAAAACAACCCACATTTTTCTGCAGTGGAAAAAAAAAAGCACCCATTATATGCTCCAGTTGCATACAATCTGTTCAGCTGTGCAGTTCAACACCATTCAAACCAAATTACAGCTTGCAAATCAGGTATTACTGCAGGCCTCTGAGAAGATATTTCACTCATAAGTGAATCTCACTAAGAGATTTCTTCTTGTTTCATTAGAATGGCTCAAGGAAGCAAAAGACAGGATTAAGCCAAGCCACGAGTCACAGGTAATACAGATCTGTCTCTCACACACACAAAAAAGTCACTGAAAGTTATTTTAATATTCAGTTTAAAAAAAAACTCCCAAGGGAATTTACCTCCTAAATCAAGAGCCAATTTTGTGAATAGTTGCACAGATGAGAAGAAATAGTTTGGCTGAGACCACTCACTGGAAGGATTCAGGAGAATCAAGTCAGGAAATACCTGGCTGAGAACAGTTACCAACACCACAGGAACTTGTAAATAATCAATAATAATAATACTAATTCTTCAAATAAATAAGTACTTGAGAACACAGAATGGCTGTGAGCAGGTGAACAACACAAACCTGAAATGGTCAAGATGCCAATTCCAAGGAAACACAGGAATATATTGTGATATCCTGACAATAAATGTGGTTTCTTTACAGTGAGGTGATGTGATGGGTGAGAGTGTCCAGTTCAGTGCATAGCTTTCATTCCAAAACATCCTACTTACTGCAGTCAAAATGCTTCTCAAATTCACCATAATTCCCCAGGACCTGCTCAGGACCCTCCACACCAAACTCTGCCCTTCCTGGCTCATTCCTTCTCTCCCTAAGGACACAGCAGAGCCTGATGTCCTGCTTCATCTACCTAATAATGACATGCAGCTCTGCACTTTATTCTACAAAATCCTTCAAGCATCCCACATTTTTCCTCTTCCCCAGTGCCCTTTTCCCTTTGTGTTTGCCTGGAACTACTGGCATATGCCCTGGCTCCTCACAGCCTTTGGCTCATGGCAGCTTCTCAACCCCTTCAGTTCATCTCAGCTTGGGCAGCTGCCCATTTTCCTGCCATTGCAACTTCTTCTTCCCCAGTACAAAACAAACATTAATAAGGAGACTTCTCCAGCTCGCCCTCAAGAAATCAATCCCTTCTGCCAGATCCATGCAGTTTCCCCTCTGCTAATTCCTCCAGAAAAAAATTGGACAGGGTTTCTACCTGTCAATTATTTCTCTTTAGAGGTGACGGGCTGAAAGTAATGTCACTTCTGAGAGTCAGTAGGTGGATGAAGCTTTTGGCAACTCTCCCAGAAAAGCTTTTCTTGTTTCTGCAAGATACTGCTGGGGCAAAGTTGCTAATCTACAACTGTGCTGCAAATCTCAGCCCAAGAACATATGTTCTTGTGCTGTCAAGAGAGAGAACTGCAGTGAAAACATTACGTAGTGCCAACCGCCCACAAAAGATCTATGGGTGCTCCAGCCCAAGGCACTGAGCAGAAAATTCAGCTTGTTCTCAGTGGTTTGCTTGTCTGTGTCATCTATTATCAATAAAACATACATATATAGATAGATAAAAAAATCTGGAGTGAAGCACAGTCATCTCTTTTTGTTATCTGAGTAGACAAAAGAAAACAATCTAACGTCAGAGAGGCAGAGAGGGCTTGGTACAGTTCAAATAACCAAAATACATCTGTCAAATTCAGTTTAGTACTTGGCTGATTGGTGACAGAGACCTCAAAAAAATGCCCTTTGAAGAATAATAGCACAAATTAAATAGTTGTTAATACTTGGAAAGGAAAAAACAGCTCTTAATACCCATTCCTAAGAGCAACAGGAGTCACTACAAAATCTTGACTCACATGAAGAAATCAGGATGCTGAAAAGAAATGAAAAAGACTGTCTAGCACAATGGAACTTGGGATTAGTTGATAACACACTGCACAAGCAATTAGGATTTACTTCCAGTTGTTTATCTATTAAAAATAGTGCTCTCAGTGATCTGCTCTAGTCAAAGATTTTATGTATAGTGCAAAAGAGGTAAAAGAAATTATCAGTGTCTATGGTACTAATTACCCAACCCAGCTCTTCCCAAGCTTCTTGATTTAATATTCTTTTGTGCCTTGTTTCCCATCACTAGATGTACAAGCATTCCTTCCCAGTTTGCTCACCATGCTCCAGCAAACATGGAATATTTTCACAAACATCAAGAGTAAAGAGCTTCTGAACAACCACTGATGCAAGCAGACTAGAAGGAAAGATGAGATGCTGTTCAGTTGTCTCCAATTCCTGCTAACTTCAGCCATGGCCCTCCAGATCTAGCCTTGTGGAGTTGGGAAGTACAGTCTCATCATTGCAGAAAAATCAACAGAAACTATTAACATTTCAAATGGATTCATTAGAATTTTTCTTCTCTAAATCAGAATAGTGTAAAAGACATTTTATATACAAAATATACCATTACCTACCTGAAGTCCCAAGCAAGCAGAGCTAGAGGGAATGGATTAAAACTAGAGCTGGGTGGATTCAGATCAAACATCAGGAAGAATTTCCTCCCCATGAGGGTGGTGAGACAGTGGCACAGGGTGCCCAGAGAGGTGGAGAAGTTTGTCAGGATGGGGCTCTGAGCACCCTGCTCTGGTGGGAGGTGTCCCTGCCATGGGCAAAGGGTTGGAACTGGATGAGCTTTAAGGTCCCTTCCAACCATGACAATCCCATGAGTCTTTAATTCCATGATTCTAATGATGATGCCACATTAAAGTGACAACTCTGTAAGAACATAGACCTCAGTGTTTATGAGCACTGTGAGTTTAGAGATGGTTTTGAAAGAATTAAAGGCCCACCTAAATCATTACAGACATTCCTATTTGCATTCCATGAAATCCTAGCCTTCAAACCCTGCTTTGCAGAGTGATGGGGAATCAGAGCTTCAGCTACAGCTAATGGCAAAAAACAACTTTTTGGAGCCCTTGCTCTGGGCATCACCAAGTCTCTCCAAAGGGTGGGCTATGAAGTGACTCAAAACACCCCTCTAATGTGGGTGATGTCAGGAAACAGAAACCAGAAGCAGATGAGAGGAGGAGAAAACAATTCCAGATCCAGGCACATTTGGCATTTCTTGGGTGGAAAAAGGGGGAAAGAAATATACCTTTCTTTCGTGAGCACTGGGTACCCCAGGGGTGTTCTGTTTGAGAAAGCCTGCTGTCGTGGACCACCTCGTGGGGTTTTTCCTGGAAGGTTCTTCTGAGGAAAAATTGGTGTCACTTACAGAGGTTGAGAGGCCGATCAGAGCAGGGTCACTGCTGCGCCGGACGTGCAGAGGCATATCTGAAGAATAAAACAGACAGGGAAATAAACACTGACTGCATCTCACATCTTTTTCACAGAGGAAAACTGTTTTTCCAAGCTTCACATGGGTGGTTTTGAGCAAGTGTGGTTTCACACAGCCAGGAGTTCTTGACCTCAGCACAGCTCCTCAAGGACAAGGGCTGTTTCCTCAAAACCACAGCCTTGCTGCTCGGCTGCACGAGGAGAAAATAAGGGGAAAAATCCAACTCTCTGAACCCAGCAGAGCTCTGTGGCTTTCCAAGTCCAAACCCAGCATTGCTCCTGGCTGTTGGTGGCTGTGTAGTGGAAAACAAACCAAACCAGTGTCAGCTTCACCATCTAAGAGGCTAAGGTGGCTGGTATTTGAGAAAGCAAGTAGCTAAAAAGCATCAGTCTGGGGGGGGGGAGTAGGATGAAGTCCCCCCAGCCCCACTTGTGTGCAGCAAGGAGCAGCCTCCTCACCTGCTCAAACACACTCCTCTTTTCTTCCTTCAACCTACAGAAGGGAATGTTTCTTACTCTGCTTTCTTCCTTTGCCTCCTCCCAACAGCTGAGACAAGATCTGGGGTGATTTACCCCTATTCTCTTCCCTCCCACTGCAGGAGCTGGGAGCGTTTAGTGTGAGGAAGAGGAGGCTGAGGAGAGCCCTCATCACTCTCTCCACCACCTGACAGGACAGTGTGGAGAGGCTGGTGCTGGGCTCTGCTCACAGGCAGTGATGGAACCAGAGGGGATGGATTCTGCTGCTCCAGGAGAGGGCAGTAGGGAAAATTTTTCACTGCAAGAGTATCCAGAGCCTGGCACAGGCTGCCCAGGGAGGGGATTGAGTGCCAAGGGGCTTTTCCAACCTGAGTGATTCCACAACTACCACAAGATGCACCAGGGGTGGCACAGCTCACGAAGTGCCCGTGCTGCCAGCACGGCCCTGGACACACACTGTCATCTAACAGTAGCCTGGGCATGAAGGTGGCACTTCAGAAAAATACCAGTCTATATTTGTTGCCAGCAGCTGCCCATGCATATTATCCTGTTTGCCTCAGCTCCCCCCCTGCAACACAGAAGTAGTTTCCAAGCAGGAGTTCACTTGCTCCTTATGCTCGTACATCTAAATATATAAGCACGGTGATAGCAAAATGTTCTCGTGTTTTACACTTGGGCTTCAAATTGCTTGACAAAACAAAAGTTCAGTTGGATGAACTTTTGCAAGGAGAGGAGTTGAATTGCCAACAAAGAGAGAAAAGGAAGAAACTGGAGCTCAAGGCAGCACTTCTGGAGGAGAGAGAGCAAAAATCCCTGCCTTGCCTTCTGCTGGTTTGCACCCTGCTGAGTACCAGGGACCTTTCGCTAGCCAGAAAGTTAATTAAGCAGTACAATTCCTCAATATTATTAAGCTTTGGAGAATACATTAATATGAGAAGTTTGCTCTACAAAAATCTATTCACTGATGAGCCACCTTTAATATGACCCATTTCCTTTAATATGACCCATTTCCCCATTTAATTTAACCCATTTCATTTAATATGAGCCATTTCATTTGACCCATTTCATTTTAGTAAGCTTAGTTATTGAGAGTTATTATTTCATTTATTGAACACTTCTCCAAATATTTATTTCTAAAATAAAGGTATTCTGTCAATAGAAAGATACAACAAGATCTAGAGTTTCCATATGAACTTGTTTCCACAGATAAGGAAAAGCTAATTTATTACTAACTCAACTTCTCAATCAAGTGAACTATAAAAGGCAATAATTTGGCTGTGCTGGATCTATGTATTTCCCAGGTAAATGAGACATTTAAACATATGGTGATTATTTCTTTTTACTGCTAGAATGGGAGAAGCATATGGAGCTCCAGTGTGCACTGCTTGGCAGTGGTCAACAGTGCTCCAGCTTTTAATCCAGGAATTAAATCTCACTCACTGTGTTAACCACGAGTTGAAATCATCACCTCCTGCACTGCTCCCTCCACCCCCACCCTGAGAGGCCACCATACCTCACTGCTGCTGCTCCCCACTCCAACAAGAAGCTAAAAAGGAAGGGTTTTCAACCAATATTTTCTTGGTTAGGATCTTCTGGTTTACCTGCATGGATAGGTTTGAAGGGGATATACTTTGAAATATGAAAAAGGGGAAAAAAAAAAAAATAAATCAAAGGCAAGGAAGTTAATAATTAAACTGCAAGATGAAGTAGGCAGGGGAGAGATGCAATGTCACTGATTCCAGGATGATGGCTGATCCTGTTTGAAGTCTGGGGTTTCTTTGAAGAGTGGATAAAACAGCAATGAACTCTAATCACAAGGCTTCAAATTCTCTGTGGCACTAATGCACTGTAAATATTGATTTGCTTCTGTAGCTAAGGTGCCTTTTAAATAAGCACTTGAAACAGTAAATCTAATAATGAATTACAGGAAGTTTTAAAAGTCGAAAAAATTAAGGGAAAAATTAAATTAAAAATCATGAAAGTTACCACTAACTCAGTTCTTCAGCCACAGTCAAGGGCTTGAAGGATTCAACCACAAGTCCAACACTGGAACTTCAGAAAGAACTCTGCACAAGAGAGAATCCCATTGTGTATAGAGCCCCAGTTCTGCTAGGAAATGGGTATGAACAGGATAAATCCAATCTGCATAACCAAATACTCACCTTCATCAGCATGAAATTCTGACTGGAAGCCTCATTTTATTAAAAGCAACAGCAGTTTCACTGTAAATCACAAAAGCAGCCAATAGCCACTTTACAACCACCTTTAAATGCCAGGAACACAGAGTTGTGCCTTCCCTTCCTGCCAGCAATCCCATTTTTCTTTCCAAAGGGTCACCACCTTCTCTGATTTTCAAATATCCTCACGAGGCAAAAGCATTTGAGAAGCTGGCAAAATTCATCCAGAGAGCTGGACACACCACCCAAACTGTGACTTGGATGGTGTGACTAGAAATATATATATTTATTTCTATATTTATTTCTATATTTATTTCTATATTTATTTCTATATTTNTTCTATATTTCTATATTTATTTCTATAGGGTAGCTAAGATAATTTTCCCCTCTGGAGATTTCAACTGCTGTTCTCACTGCTCAGTGCCTTTGGCAACTTGCACAGTTGGGTGTGCAGGGAATTGAAGGCACAGAAATGAAAAGTGAGCTGATGATCATTATTTCTGGCCACCTCATACAGACCATGAGTGGACCTTTTTTTTTTTCTCTCCACACTCCTAAGTTCTCTGGGAAAAGGGTGATTCAGCAAAACAAAAAATGTCTGTGGGAAAAAGAATTATAGAATGGGAAGGGTTGGAAGGGAGCTCTGGAGATGATGGGAGCTCAACCCCCTGGCAGAGCAGGGGCACCCAGGGCAGCCCCCACAGGAACAGATCCAGGTGGTCAAAACCTCCCAAACTTTAATTGTTCAGTTTAGATCAATAGTCTTATAGTTTATTTCTATTTATTCCAGCTGAATCAAACTGCATTTTCCCCTATGTGTACTACACCCCTACAGGGTTATTTCACTTCCCTCCATTCATATTATTCTCTTTTCCTAGTTTATCAATATATTTCATTAGCATTTTATTTGCTTCTCCCACACTTCAAGATGTTAAAACCAAAACTCAACAGGGATCCTCATGACATCCAACAGAACAACAACCTACAGAGCAAGACTGACTCGAACTTGGAAGATTTCTATGCTGATTTGCAAACCAAACTTGGAATTTCCAAGATGCATTTCTACCAATATTCTATCAACTGTGTACCACTCACCCACAAACCCCAAGTATCTGGTGTTCAAGGCTCCAAGAGAGCTTAAGATGACATCATTTAGCTAATTAGCATTTCTCTCCTTGAAAATGTTTATGCTTAAAAGCATCAACTTCTCAATTTCATTAAAACACGAGATGCCATTCCTCTCAGAGAGGAAAAAAACATTCTTAAGTTCACACAATTCCAGAGATTTCTAACTAATCCATGCACAAACCCAACTGTTTGTTACTCTTCAGCTATTCCTCTTCAAACAACAGCTTCTGTGCTTCCTCACAGACATATTTCCCATGTTAGAAAATATTGTTCTGTTTCCTTATCCCTTTAGCTTTCAAATGGCAAATTCCTAAGAGTTCTCTCAGGAAAAGGATGGCAAATGCCAAGGATTCTGTTTTCCTCACACTGCAGCAAAGTAGCTGAGACACTGACAAAGACAGCAAAAGAAAGAAGTCTTAGCTTCTTAGCATCATTTTCCATTCCTTTAAATAGAACTCAAGTTTTTCCTTTTCCTAACTGCTCAATGACTTTGAAATTCAGGAAGAAGAAAACATCAACCTGCCACAGTTCTATTTTAATAATGAGCTAATGTTGAAGCCTTATCTTGAAAGGCCTTTAAAATAACAATCTTCCTTCTCTTTCTCTAATATTCTTTCTTTTTACTTCAGAATACTGAGATCCAGGACAAAAAAGATGATTGCACCTTGAAACTCAATTTACTTAGACACTGACTTTTAAAGCTAATTAGAGAAAGATCTTTAAAATCGAAATTAAAATTTAATTACCTACACCCTTCTCCATCTCCTTTCTCTGGGCTTTTTTTTTCTAAAATGCAAATATCTTTGTATGCCAAAAGAAAAGACAAAAATGTCAGGTCTTACAACTGTTCTCCTTGTCTCTGTCAAGAAACGATGCTTCAGGGGGTTTTAATGAGCTATAATCCCAGGTTTTTGGGTACACTCTTCGTGGATTTTCTTCAAACAAGCTGGATTCCCTCATTACCTGTTTTCACACCACTGCTATACATGAGGAAAAATCCACTTCTAGTCCCCCAGATGTTAAAATCCAGTTGTAAAATGAGCTCCCTCCTTCTTCAAAGGGTTGTGTAACAATAGAAGCATCATCAGCTTTGCTGCTGCTCCCACCAAAGATCACACCTTGCTAATAAGACTGATATTTAGTGCTGTTATTTTGAAGACACTGCTTTTTGCATCTCCATTCCCATTCCCAGTGCAGACAGGGGTTTGCAAGTCCTAGCTGCTCTGAGTTGATAAAGCTCCTCTGCTCTGAGGCAAAGCAAGGATATGCTGATATTTTTCTTATCACAGCTTTGAAAAATCCCCTAAAACACAACAGGGAAATTGCTCCTGTTAGTGAGCATAATGGGAAACAACTTCTGTTGTTTATTGTCTAAATAATTTAGGCTCAGAAAGCCTCACCTAGAGGAAGAGGTTTGCTGGGTTTTTTTCTGGGACAGAAGGGAACAAATACAGCTGCAACAATGGGATTTAGATTGTCACTTGAAGAGCTCAGCTGGGAAGAAGCAGGAAGAATATCAAGTGTATAATACACATCACAGCTCTTTCATCAGTGAGTTCCAGCAGGAGAAAACCTGCTGGGGATCCCAAAGTCACAGCCTCCTTCTGGGGTCACCTTTAGATGGGAAGGAAAAGGGTGGGCAGAAGTGCCAGCAGTCTGCAGTGGCAGCTATTAGGTCACAGCCACCAGCTCATCTTTTTTATCCCCCTTTATTTTCCTCTCCTATCTTTACAGCCCTGGTAACACGAGGTTGCACTGCATATTTCATCACTCCTTCCTTATTTCACAGTGCCAAGGCTGGAGAGAGTAAAAATCATTCCTGAAAGTTCAAAACCAAGAATAAGCAAATAGCAAAGAGTGTCAGCTGAAGTTCAAAAAGGAATCTCACTCCATGTTAGACAGTTCATGAATTTTTGGATCAATGACTTTTCCTGCTTGCAGTTGCCAATTTTCACTAGAATTTGTGATTGGTTCTAGCTCAGAGATGAAGATCTTCTTTCCTAGTGGAGAAATAGCTTTAGCCAGAACTAACAGAAGATATTTACTGAGATACTATGGTATATACTTGATGACAGCATTTGTCAGGTTCCCAGCAGCTAACTTTTCCAAGCTGTCTCCACACCACAAGCTTCCTTCCCTGGCTCATCCTGGAATGTGCTACAACAATTGTGAAATGGAATATCAGGTGGATATATTTTTCAAATTATTATTATTAATTTTATACTATTAAGGAGTATTCATCCTGTTTCATTCTGCAAAGAACATTAATAATGTATTTCACAGAATCCCAGCAGGGTGAGGGTGGGAAGGGAGCTCTGGAGCTCAGAGTGCAACCCCCTGGCAGAGCAGGGGCACCCAGGGCAGCCCCCACAGCAACAGAGCCAGGGGGGGCTGGAAAGTCTCCAGAGCAGGAGACTCCACAGCCTCTCTGGGCAGCCTGGGCCAGGCTCTGACACCCTCACAGGGAACAAGTTTCTCCTCAGCTGGAGCTGGAACTTCCCATGTTTCACCCTGTGACCATCACCTCTTGTCCTGTCCCAGGCACCACTGAGCAGAGCCTGGATCCTTCTACTTGACACTCACCCTGCAGATAGTTGTAAACATATTTCTTACTCTGCAGTCCAAAATGTGTTGACACACTGCACTGAGAACAGGAGGAGACAGCCAGAATATTCTACTTAGTCCTCTTAATCCATTAGCATGAATAATTGAAGGCTCTTGGTTGTGCATGAGGAATCCCAACAGATTCCAAGGAAAATCAATAGCTCTCCAGGAAATGCCCTTCAAGTAATCATTTGGACACTGGCAGTCTGCAAAGCCCTCAAGCACACTGCATTTTCCACAGAGCAGAAGGAAAGTGCCAAGCAGCTGTAGTGGAACCTCCCAGATCTCACTCTCTCCAAGGCAGAGAGATCCCCAGTTGACCAAAACTGAGGATGGAGAGCAACTGGGGAACCACAGAAACTGCAGCTGCTTCAGTGCACCCAGAGCCAGGGCTGCCTGCACGTGGGCTGGTGGGCAGGGCACTCACCAGCTCAGCCAAGGAGAAAATATCTCCAGGAGTAAAGCAGGAGCATCCAAGTGCCAAGGCAGAGATGGAAAGAAGGCACTCAGCCAGAAAGGCTGTTCCTGAGCTGCCCTGGGATGCCCCAGTTGTGGCAGCAGCAGCACAGTGGCAACCCAGCCTCAGCACCCAGCTTGGAGCTGCAGATCTGCTCCAACCCTAATTAAAATGCATTGTAATCAGATTTTTTTAACTTCAGTTGTCCAGCAAGGCTCTGTGACATGCAATTCAGCTCTGTTCCCTCCACAGAAGGCAGAAAGTTGTGTTGCATAAGCACTCCAGACAGACACAGGAGAAGAGAGCCATCTCCTGTACTGAGGGAGTTACTTCTCTAACCCACCTGAGAGCAACGGATTGTAGGGAGCAAGTCTGACTATCAGCATTTTTATCCTGCAGTAGCATTTAGAAAGCTTTCTGGTATTAGCACCTTCCCAGTCCAGGAATCCTCCTGAGGCTTGAACACAGCACCTGGAGAGCCACGGAGTAAAGAAGGGAGGGGTACAAAGAGTGGAAGCAGCACAAGATCCCCAGGCTCTCTGGGCACCCCCTTCCCTGCAGGGTGCAGCCAGCAGCAATCTGCCTCTGTCTATCCAAGGGAAGAGTTCAAAAGCAGAAAGTTAACTCCAAGAAACTGGTCACAAATATATATTTTTTTTCCAAACTGTGCTATTCTGACATGGAACAAGATGCTTCTAATTAAAACTTGCTGTAATACAAATAGCAATCTTGAATTTCAGGGTTTTTTTCTTGTTCCAACCCTCCCTCACCAGAGAACATTCACAGCTCTCCAAGAGCTCACCTGGTGCTCCAGGAATTCCTGGGATGGGAGCAGAGAGGCCACAAATCCACCCTGGAAATAAATGGTGCTTCACATCCCCATTCCTGAGGGCTTTGAACCCATTTAATCCCCATTTAATAGTAGAGGAAAATGGCAAAGTTGGACATCACACATTTGTCTTGGATGCACCAACATGCTGATGTTGTAAAATAATAATTAAAAAAAAACTAAAATTATTATTATTATTATTGTTATTGTTATTATTCTTGTTGTTATTGTTATTATTATTATTTAATTTATTATTATAACTTATTATAATGGTCAAAATATACCATAAATTATAATA
>VYZU01030709.1:48677-61030 GCA_013401355.1 Ceyx cyanopectus
TTAAAAAATTTAAAAAAAAAAAAAAAAAAAAAAAAACCTAGATTTTCAGGATGCTAAGAGGAGGATAAAAGATTTTGCACCAGGAAAACAAACACAAAAAGTCTGGGATGCTCAGCAGCGTGAGGCTGAAAAACAATTTTCCTGCTGCTTTACTAGCTGGCAGTTTTCTTGTCTAGCCTTTCCAAACAGCAATCCAACAGCAGCGTGAGGACACAGAGGGAAAATTGCTGCCTAAGTGGCAGGTTTGTTATTGTTTGACAATTCTAAAGAGTTCACCAGAAACTTCTGAAAGGAGCATCTCTAATTCCCTCAAATTACTGATAATCGGCCAAGTGAATGGAGAACAATTAGGAGGAAAATTGAATGCTTCCAAACGCCAATTTGCTGGATATCCTGAATTAATCTTGCACCAGCATTTTAAGCTTCTGGCTGGAAAAAACAAAGGAATCCAAAGCCCAAACCCACGGGTATTCTGCCATGGCTCTCCTCAATAAATTTTATATAATATTCCTGCTTTTTGTAATCATACTGTGTGTTTCTGTGCTGGCTCACAGCTCTTTTTCTTAAAAAAAAATCTCAGGTAAACTGCCTCCTGCACTGATTCAACAATAAGTAGTCACACCACAACCTCCTGCTACACCCAGACATACAAGATGTTTTTTTTCTCTACTAATTCTGACCAGACTTGAATTGTAAAATACAACCTTGGGATTTTTATTTTTTTTTTTGATGAACAGCTGGGCCAGCAGTTGGCCAAGAAGTAAAGATAATATTTTGATAAGGAAAGGCCACGAGCTGGCCATTTTTCAGCTGGACACAAGCAGAGGAGTTTCTGTTGAAGGGCCAAGAATGTGTAAGAAGTTAACACAGAATTTTTACCAGCCCCAGTTTCCTGGGCAGCATCTGCTGGAGAACAAGAGCCAGTGATGGAATCTGATGCTGTCCCTCCTCCCTAGTCCACACTAAGGAGCTGATCCAGAAAAAAAACAAAAAAAGCTCATTTTCTCCTTTTTCTCCTAAAAAAAAAACCAAAAAACCAAAAAAACACAAATAACACAAATAAATAATTAAAATAAAACAAATAATACAAATAAAGCAAATAAAACAAATAAGTAAATAAAACAAATAAATAAAGTAAATAAAACAAATAAAACCAACCAAAAAATGAATAAACAAATAAAACACGACTAAAACACATAAAACAAGCCACTGAACAAAGCACAACCCATGTTGCTGGAGGGTTTGCAGCACACAGGCTGGGGCAGGTGGGATGGGAAGCCCCCAGAACCAGCTGCAATGGACACCAGCCATGGGGAGAGTGGAAGTGCAGCTGGAAAAACTCACAGCAAGAAAGCAGAACAACTAGAGAAGAATGTTGGGTGATAAAAGCACAGGTCCAAGTATGGCAAGAATCCCTGAGTAGAGGCTCTGCAGCACCTCCCATCCTGCAGCCAGCCTGGGATCATCCTGTCCAGCACCTGAGCCAGCACAGCTACCCCCTGCAGCAGCTGCATTCAGCCTCCTCAACTTCTGTTGGAAATAAAAGGGGAAAATAAAATCTATTGACTTGCATTTCAAGACTTCAGGAGCCAGAGAATCCATCAAAGCCCCCGGGACTGTCATTTTTACAGCTCTGCCATTCACTGAATGTCTTCTGAGCCCCAGACACCTAGAGTTTGTGTTTCAGGGAAGGCAATTGAAGATGTCATCATGCACTCACACACAACACCAGCTCTCATTTTGTGATTAACACTGGAGAAATAACAGAAGTGTAATCACTGGGGATTATCCTTTTTTTCCTGTGTGTTTGTAACTTTCTCTTTTCCCCCCCTGGCATGGAGCAGGTCTCAGATTCTACAGCTAGCTTTGCAAAGAGAGAGCAAGAGAGGGAGGGCAGCAGAAAGCTGCTCATTTCTCTCTCATAATCATATTTAATTTACATGGCTCCTGGGGTAACTGTTTATATGGCAAAGTAATATCAAGGAAACAGGTGTTTTGAGTTCCCTGCAGGGAGTTAAGCATTCCCTGCCTATTTTTTATCTTTTTATTTTCTTTTTTTTTTCTGATTTATGCTTCTTTACTCTTCAATTCCTCATGCTTTCCTCTCTCTCCCTGTTTCTGATCATGGGCCAGTAAGAAGTGTTTGTCTCCTGATATTTCCACAAGGCATCAAATTAATCTGGCTGCAGCAGGTTCTCAATCTGGAAGTCAGTAAATGGAAAGAGGAGGCAGGAGCATCACATCAGCACCTGCCCCTCTCAGGTTAGAGCCTCATCCCCATCACATGCTGAGCATCCAACACTCTGCACCTTGGCAACTCCAAGAAAATACAGAGCGCCCAAAAGTCTTAATTAGCTGCCCTAGCCTTTGACATTTCTCACCTTTTGATTGTTAAAAAATGACCCTTCAGGTGTCTTAGAGCAAATGTGGGGAAAGAGCCAAGTAAGGAAGCACAGAATAATTTCTATTTCAGTGCAACTAACAAAAAAAAAGAAAATAGTTATGGCTAAAATGAAACAAATACATTTAATTTGGTTGGTCAAGGTGAAAATTAAATTCTGAATTAAGCACATGTATCTGTGAGTGAAAATTACCATCCATAAAATGCATTATTGGATTTAATTACTTACTAAAATTACTCATTTTTACAAAAAAAATGTGGTCAATTAAATGCCTTCCTCCCACAGAGGTCTGAAACTCCATTCTTTTCCAAGGAAATCTAAACTCTGCACCTATCTTATCTGCTTTCATACAGAAAATGCTGCAAATCTCTTGTCCTAGAACCCAAGGTATCTGCCAGATCTGGGAGGCACAGAGAAAAACAGCTCATTGATTCACAGGGACTCAGAGCCTGTTAAACACAACTGCATTTGCTGAAAAAACCTTGAAAACACATGTATCAGAGAACAGCTGAAACAGCTGGTGAAACCTGGCTGAGGGGAGGGGGGAGGAATACAAGCCCCTAACATGAGAACAAATTAAAATACTTCATTAATAATATTTTTCACCCTTAGTAAAGCATTCTGGCTTTGAAATAGAAAAAATGGAAATGAAGAGAGCAAAATCCCAGCCCTGGAGAATTGAGAAGCTGGAGCTGGTAGATGGCACCTAGAGCACAGCACAAATTGCTCAGCAGGAGTGAAGCTGATGCACTGCTTCAGGGGTGGAGGAGCCTTTCAATATTCAATTCAGCCTGTAATAGGAATTCCATGCAAAGAAATCACATCCACAACACCTTTCTGGTAAAGCTCAGAATGAAATTAAATTCTTAGAAGTTTGCTTGTACACCAGCAGTCAATGTGAGGCAAATAGCACATAAATATCAATATTACAATCACAGCATGGTGGGGGTGGGAAGGGAGCTCTGGAGCTCAGAGTGCAACCCCCTGGCAGAGCAGGGGCACCCAGGGCAGCCCCCACAGGAACAGAGCCAGGGGGGACTGGAAAGTCTCCAGAGCAGGAGACTCCACAGCCTCTCTGGGCAGCCTGGGCCAGGCTCTGACACCCTCACAGGGAACAAGTTTCTCCTCAGCTGGAGCTGGAACTTCCCATGTTTCACCCTGTGACCATCACCTCTTGTCCTGTCCCAGGCACCACTGAGCAGAGCTGGATCCTTCTGCTGGACAACCCCCTGCAGAGATTTGTAAACATCCATCAGATCCCCTCTCAGGACCAAGGGCACTGCTGGGGCTGGTGCCCCACACTGAGGGGACAGAAAGTGAAAGGCCAAACCTGCAGGGAGGAGGGGACAGGACAGGGGACCCCAAAGTGGCCGTCGAGGGACCCCAGCCCGTGGGCAGCCCCTTGGTGTGGAGCTGAGGGGGGGGAGGGCCAAGGCCCTGCTGGGCTCGGCTCCCGCCTTCTGCCTCTGCCGGCTTCTTCCTCGGAGCACCTGAGGGGTCTCTGTCCTTCTGCCTCCCACCCTCAGCTGCCTGCTCCTGACCCCGGCACCCACGTTCCCTCCTGGCTGTGTAGATATCTGTGTCTACCCCAGTTTATGGTGATGATTTCCAGTGTCACTGAAGCTGTTCCAGTTTCCTAATGGCTCAGTCTCTCCCTCATTCCCTCTCTGTTCCCCTCTGGGCAGGGATTGGGGTTCACAGAGTGGCTCTCACAGGCCTCAGGGGCTCCCCTGACCCCAACTCCTGCCACGGAGACCGTGCCCAGCACAGACCAGTGCTCTGGGTAGGGATCTTCTCCCCAGAACTGCAGCTGCAGGTCCCACTCTCAGTGTGCAAACCAGAAACACTATCTCAGCTCCAGCCGTAACAGATTTCCTCCTACCCTTCCAAGTGGATGAAGCAAAACTCCTTATCCCACTGTAATGTCATGTTTTAAACAACACAGCAGAGCCGTGGCCAAGCAGGATTACGGGAAGACTTTGTCCACTTATGTTTTATTACTTTAAAGGTGAACTGAAAACAGAGGTAGAGGTAAATCATCTGCAGTGCTCAAAGAAATATTGCCTATGTCAAACCAGAGCAGTAACTTTATTCACTCACTTAATGGATATTTTTCATGGATAAATGTCATGCAGTTCATCTGAAATAGCAGCTCTGTAATTTTTTTCACTGCAGCACTTCTAGTAAGCCCTTCATTTTTATTTATTTTTACATGAGTCAAGAGCCCAACTAAAATTTTAAATAAAACATGAAGAGACTTCACTATGAAAGACCCTTCAGATGGAAATCATCGTGAAAGTCAGGCAGTGCTTGACCTAAAATCCCTCTGTCATCTAATGAAGGTCTTAAACATCAGAGATTAAAATGGGTTGGAACAGACGAAAGGTTTCATACGCAGAAAATATTTTTCAGTCTTTGGTTCCAACATGTCCAAAAGCAGAGAGATCAGGAGAGATGTACCAAAAATCACTGAGAGACTATTTCATATTATATATGATGGAGTGGAACATCTCCCTGCTGAGGAAAGCTGAGGGAGCTTGGAGGAGACTGAGGGGTGACCTCATTATGTTGATAAATAAGGGAAGGGAAGTGTCAGGAGGATGGAGCCAGGCTCTACAATGGTGGGGGTTGGAAGGGAGGGACCTCTGGGGATCATCAAGTCCACTCCCCCTGCCAGAGCAGGGGGACTTAGATCAGACCCCACAGGAACAGATCCAGGTGGGGGCTGGAAAGGCTCCAGAGCAGGAGACTCCACAGCCTCTCTGGGCAGCCTGGGTCAGGCTCTGCCACCCTCCTTACGTTTCCATGGAACCTCCTCTGTTGCAGCTTGTCCCCACTGCCCCTTTCCTGTCACTGGATGGCCCTGAGCAGAGCCTGGCTCCATCTCCTGACACTCTCAACACAATTTTACTCTGAGAAAAGCTAACACAGACTATCTGGCAGTCATGACATACTGTCCACAACAACAAATATACTTTATAAGCTGTAAAACAGATCAGATGAAGTCCCCCTAAAAGGTGGCCATTCCTCTCCAGGAATAAGAACCTGGGCTGCCTCGAGTATTTAGCTCACAAGTAGAACCTGAATTCTGCTGATATCAACCTCATCCATCGTGTCTGGTTTGAATCAGACATTGTCCAGCAATTGCCAAAAAAACTCCCAAGTTTACTTGAGCTTCTTATCCCTCGGGATAAGACTTAATGGTTTGTTTTGAGAAGCCTAATTCCTGACTCACATGCACAGTTCCAAATGCTAATATTGCTGTCTTTGTGCAGCCCTTTGCTGTATGACTGTGAGCAGTAACACAAATATTTTACCTTAACCAAATCCCTCACATTTTGCTTTAGTTTGTGAACCCACAACGTCCCCACCTCCCTTCCCACATACACAATCACTTCCAGTTTCTGTGAATCCAAAGTTGGTGATGGAATTATTTATCTAGACCAGTAACAGTGTCAAGAAACACAGACCTGGAGCACAGCCCAAGTTCACCTGCACCTCCAGTCCCAGGTAGCTGAGCTCCCCACTCCCCCAGTGAGGTGACTGCTGAGGAATAAAGGGGGGACCCCTTCTGCCCCTGCAGGTGTCCCAAGGGGTAGATGAGGCAGATGATTCTCACCCTTGATGCTTAATCTGCCCCTGACATGAACCCACAACATTTCTGAAGCTGGAGCTCATCTTATTTACACAATTCATTTAAGATTTACAACAAGAAATGAGTGGGAGAAAGAACAAATTTTATCTTTTTCAAGTATGAAATAAGGCAATAAATAAATTAAAGTGACTTCTCATCCACTCCTTTATTGCTAGATCATCTCTCAGCCCTTTTCAGTGCATGCAAAAGCAAATAAAAACCAAAGTAAACCCCAAGCCTATTCAACTAGCAGCCATCTGTCCCCGTTTCATTCCCCTCAAAAGAATGTGACAAAGGACAGGGAATTTAAAACAACTTCTTCACAATAATGTCCCAGAGAGATGCTCTATCTCCAAACACATCCCTGGCTGAAAACAAAGCCAGGGAGTTCACGTGCTGCAAATGCAATAGAGAAGGGAATAAGAAGATCCTTTGTGAATTAAGAACAAAAGCAAGTGATGCTCTCACTGAAGGACAAGTTTAGTCTAATTAAGGATATTTTAAGTATAATATCTTATAGCCTTGGGGTAGTGGTCCAAAACATCTCCATGCTTGCCCAGCAGGGTGGGTAACCCAGCAGACAGCACAGCACAGAGCCCCCAGCATGAAGTAAAAAATATTGCAGGGTGGTCTGTACAGTGAAAAACCATCCCCTGCTCCTTTCACATTCCTTTGCCTTCACCTTGCTTCTGGTTTCTTACAATGAAATGACAAGTCATAAAGGAGTAATCAAGAAATTAGCTATAAAAAGAGTTATTCCACTTCCTGATACACGTGGGATGACAAACTCTGTCAATAAACTTTATCACAGGGGACTGGAGCAGCTAAACTGAAGTGTTTGTTTGGCTAAAGTGGCATCACATTTTTCTATACACATAAATACAGTTCCCAGAGGGAGAAAGTGACATTTGAAAGTGGGGAAAATAAACTAAACCCCATCAACATCAGCACCCCACACACATTCCAAAGCATTCTCAGAATACAGCTGTAATTTTCATAATAGCTTCTTGTTCAAGTGATCATTAAATCTATTTAACATGTCAAATTTAGACTAATATCCAAACCTGACTTCTTCAACTATTCAAATGCAATACTTCACATCTTAATAACCCTTCCTTATTATCTCTCTTGTACTGGATTCTATAGCTCTGGTACAAAATGTCACCAGGTATCAGATACAAAACCATCTTTTTTATGACTCCCCAAAGATAGAAACCCTCACCACATGGAATGACATCTTGAAATGCCCCACCTTTACTTGGGTTTCTTCTAGAGAAGTTCAAAAATTCTTCACTTTATTGGTTTCAGGGATCTTTTTTAATCCTCCTAGAAGCTACACTGTTTTCCTGGATGGTTTACTGAGAAGATTGAAGATATTAAAGGTTAATTTAGAAACTTAAGCAGTTTAAAATCCATTTGTTTTTCCCAATGTGTCACGGCCTCATCAAAAACACATGGTTTTTAAACTGCTCAGCAATCCCAAATTAACAGCAGAGCACTGCACTTGGAGAAAACACCAACTGGAGATCACTCGAGTCAGAACTGTGTTTTACAAAGAACAAATTTAGCCTCATGGAAGAAAGCAGCACCTGGTACTGATTTTTTTTTTTTATTCAATAACTGGCTTTCAAACAATCATATCCTTGATACAGGGATAAATGCAGGAAGAATTCCTGAATGGCAAGAGCACCAGAAGGTGAGGAAACAGGCTTTGCTAAATCTTCTCCTCAAGCTCCAATGCATGAAAAATCCTCCTTATTCAGCTGCCAACAGCTTGGTGCAAGCCTCAGTTGGAGCTTCTTTTCCTATTATCTGACACAGTAATGCCTGAGAAGCTGGCAAGGGAGTAAAAGTGGGAAAAGTGGTTCTGAAATCCTTTGGAATTCATTCATGGAACGATGGGCAGCTCAACAGGGTCCTGGCCAAGGAGACTCACTGGGGAGAGCTGACCTCACCCTAAGCTCAGGGGGGCCAGCAGAAAACCTCCCAGTAAAGCCACAGTGCCAATCCAGATGTGGATGACTTTCTCTGCATTTTCTACCCAGCTATTAACTCCGTCTGATAAGCTCCAAACATCTGGGTTTTGATCAACACATCTTTCTCTTCCTCCCTCTTCTAATCTCTTGCTTCCTTAGTTGAAAGGCCAAGGGGCAGTGGTTGAAATGAGCAAGGAGTGGATGGAGATGAGAACTAAGGCAGAAGTTCTTTCCCAGCAGAGGGGTGGGCACTGGCACAGGGTGCCCAGGGAGGTGGTGGAGGCCCCATCCCTGGAGACATCCCAGGTGGGGTTGAGGAGGCTCTGAGCACCCTGCTCTGGTTGAGATGTCCCTGCTCTCAGCAGGGGATGAGCTCTGGAGCTCCCTAAACCCAGACAGTGCTAGGATTCTATGTTTAATTCTTCAGCATTTGAAAATGACTTTATTTCCATATATAAATCTGACTTACACCTGGATAAGGAGCTGGAGAGAAGCTTCATCTCTTCTCCAAAGAGCAGTTAACCAACCAGCATTTTGGAAACCAGAACAAATACGAGCTCACCTCTGCACTTCTTCACCAACATATTAACATGCACCACTCCAAACCTTTAAACAAAGGTCCTTAAAAATATTAGCAAATTAATTCCCAGAATATGCATTTGGGACACTAGATACTCATCTGAAATCAGTGAAGTGCCACATTTAAAACAGCAATTTCACAGCACTTGAAAAGCACACCCTGATTTATGCATGCACACCTTGAACTGGTGTGTTCAGCAATGGATTTTTTGATCATGCAAATTGGAAGACCTACTAAACTACACAGATGCAGAGCAGATCTTAATACCCAGGCTTCTCCAGGCAGCCTGCTGGGGAGATGCTCACCCTCCAGCCTTTAGGAGAACTTTCCAGTTACCCTGTGTCTCATTTTTAAGGGACTGATGCACCTACCATGGGCATCCTGAAAGCAAAAGCAGAAGAAATCTTGTAAGTGACACAATCAGCTGCTCTGTGACACCCTGGCACAAAGCAGTGCAATGCTGAGCTGTGCTGGGAAGCTGTGTGTGCACAACTGTCTGCCAAATACTTCACTATCAAGAGAATTTGCTTGTAGGAACACTTCTGGTTTCTTTCTATTGGAGTCACAGTATTACACAGTCACTTCAGAGGTTGGAAGAGATCTCTGGGGGGTCATCTGGTCCAACATAAAGCAGACCTGGCTAGCTCAGGCTGCCCAGGGCCACCTTCAGTCAAGTTCATCTCCAAGGATGGAGATGCTACAGCTTCTCTGAGTAGTCTGCTTCACTCTCAGGTGGAAACTGTTTTCCTAATAGATCACTGGCTGTCTCCTTGTGTTTGTTGCCTCCAGCAACAACATGCCCATGTGAGAAGAGTCTGGTTTTGTCTTCTCAAGATCCTGCCATTGAAGAGCCGAAGAGAAAAAGATCTTCCACCCCTAGAAAAAATCCCCACAACTCACAAACAAACCAACCAAAAACACCCACCTGTCCTTTAAACCTCTCCTAATAATTTTCCAAATAATGTTGTATATTTAAGACACTTTCCAACTGTAACTGCTGAAACATTCCAAAAGATCTGTAACGTACAATAACAGCAAGACTGAGAACTGAGACCACCCACGGTTATTTACAGAGCTAAATCACTTGAACAGGAAAGCCAGACTCAGAGATGACCCTTTTCAGACTCTCTCATGGAGCCAGAAAGGGCTTTTGATTTCCAATATTGAAATGCTGTGCAGTGAAATAAACAAGTGAGTCCACGGGCAGCGCACCCGCTGCTGAACCGCCCCTGCCATCCTGCCTTCCCTGCCAAATTGCTTCATTATGCCTGGCAGTTCTCACCTGCTCCTCCAGCTCCTACTCCAGCAGGGAATCAACATCAGGCTGCTGGAACAGTCTTCTCTGAAAGCACAGGGGAACAGACCGAAAAACAACCAAACCCAACCCAACCCAAAATGCCTCGTGAAAAGAAAGGCAGCTCGAGCGTGAAATAACCCAGGGAAGTTCAGTGGCTAAGAGGAGAAGAGAAAGAATCAGAGAATGTCAGGGGTTGGAAGGGAGCTAGAAGATCATCTAGTCCAACCCCCCTGCCAGAGCAGGATCACCTAGACCAAGTCACCCAGGAACAGATCCAGGGGGGTCTGGAATGTCTCCAGAGCAGGAGACTCCACAACCTCCCTGGGCAGCCCCTGCCAGGCTCTGCCACCCTCACTGGGAACAAGTTTTTCCTTGTGTTTCCCTCAACCTCTCGTGCTCCAACTGACTCCCATTGCCTCTTGTCCTGCCACTGGGTGACACTGAGAAGAGTCTGGTTCCATCCTCCCTACGCTGCCCTTAACATATTGATAAACACTGATGAGCTCCCCCCTCAGTCTCCTCCCTTCAGCATCTTGTTGCCCTGCACTGGACTCTCTCCAGTAGCTCTTTGTCCCTCTTGAACTGGGGAGCCCAGAACTGGACACAGTATTCCAGATGGGGCCTCCCCAGTGCAGAGTCTCTACTGAAGAACCTCCCTTGACCTGCTGGCCACACTCTCCTGAAAGCATCCCAGGATGTCACTGTCCAACCCCCTGAGCTAGAGCAGCCCCAGACATGGTTCTGATCTCACACTGTATGAATTGTGTTTTCACAACAGAGGGGGTGCTGGGCCAGACTCATTTCTCTTCCCACGTTGAGAAGAGTGGATTGGACTCAGCCTCCCCACGTGCAAAGCAAAGCACAGGCTGTGTTTGTGCCCTGGAAAAGCAGGAATCCAGAGGAATATTACTTTTCCAGCTGGACCTGATCTGGCTAACCTTTCCCTTGCTGGGAGAGGATCTCTAAACAAACAAAAGGGGTAGCATGGCAACCAGAATAAAGAGATTAAAATCTCAGCAGGTCCTTAAGCTCCATCCTAGGGTGAGGAGAAAACTCTCCCTCAGCCCCAGGGTGCAGGTGAGCAGCAGCAGGAGGGCACAAAGCTCTGCTCCTGAGAGCAGGGTGCTGAGCAAGGCAGGCTGAGAGAGCAGAAAGCACCCAGAGATGTAAAACACGACGTGGAAAGTGCTATAAACCAATTTCAGATGGAATACTGTTTTTCATTTGTTAGAAGTAAAATATTCCCTGCCAACCCTGCAATTAGCTAGAAAATTACAATAATTACAGCAATTTTGTATCCCATCTCCAATCCAATTAATAGATATATGACCTTGTCAACATGTAATAATCAGGATCTGCATCTACCACAAAACTGGATGGGTTTTATTTGCTGAATAGAACTTACACAGTAAGAAGATAATTATTTGAAATACTGAGAATACCATTTGTATGCTATGCTTCACTTCACAAGTTAGAAAGGAAATACAATAGGGATATTATTTCCATTTTCAATGTATATTTAAATGAAATTCTTGAAATAAGGTATGTTTAATATGGGAGAATATTGCTGGATGGAGACTCTAAGCCTGTGATTTGGAACATTGAAAAACAAAATATATCTGTCAATGCACACGAAAAAAAAAAAGGAATTAGCTAGAGAACATCTCTGATTTGGAAGAACATATTCATGACAAATTGTTTCACCTACTTTATTTTTGCTTTTAATAAAAATTGTTGAAAGAATTCTAATTCATATAAATGATTTTAAAAGCCTTCTGCATTTCCACAGACCTTTGCCTTGTAGAGTCTCAAAACACTTTCTGGTCATTTTAAACAGCAGTGAACCAGCCAAGTATTCCCTGTATTTTGAGTGAGCTGTCCAATATATCTGCATTTTATCTGCACTGTCTAATACAGCAGATAATCACACTAAGGAGAAAATGAGTTTGTATTTCCCTGTGCTAACCCCCTCCCCTAAGCTGAGACACCAGGTTTCTGCATGGAAATGAGAGATGCATTTAGCAGTGGCATACCCTAGTGACAGCCAAATGGAAGGGGCCTGAAATTCCAGGGTACTCCCTTTATTCTGCCATTAATCCCTAATTTAATTCTGTCTTGTAATGAAGCACAGTTATAGCTTGAAAAGCCACATTTGCCTCTGTGTAAGCTACTTGGTAAATCTTGTGCCTTTCCTTTTACAGAAAAGGAGGTAGTGTAAAGCCCCTCCAACTCACTTTTCCATTTGCCATCTACCTGGTGACTTACAGATTTCAACCACTGAAAGAACACCTGCAGGGAAGGGATCTCTCAGGAATGATGAACAGTTGTTTAAAGCTGTATATTGTTTGTAGAATAGGAGGCTGGTACTGACCTCTGCTAAGAATTTTCTGCAGTCACTACTACAGGAGTTCAGGGAGCAAAATGACAGATGCTACAGGTAAAAGGGCATGATGATTTCTCCATC
>VYZU01030712.1:6577-18122 GCA_013401355.1 Ceyx cyanopectus
GGAATAAGGACTCTTACACATCTTCCCCCATTAGAAATTTGTTCTTGGGAGGCAACAACCTCTTTTAAGCATATCAGCTTCTTCAAGAGGAAAAGCTGCACTGTAATGCTGTAATTGACAGGCAGATTCTGGATGCACAGTAAAGCATTCAGGAAACCATGAGAAATTATTGAATCATGATTTTATAATTTTGCTTCTGGACCAGTCCTCATGCTTTTGAAATTTGAGTACTGAGGATGCTGTCACATGTATAATAATCCTTATTCCAGCAAATCAGAGCTTTGTAGACATTCTACTTCATTTCAGATTCCTAAGTATATGTCATCAGACCTTTTAACCAGCTTGGAAGGACCTGTGCACAGTTAAAAACATGTAAACAGACAATAGAAGGCCTAAATTAAATTACAGTAGATGTCAGAATACATGAAGATGTCAAATTAGCCTTTTTTCCAGTACTACATAGCAATGGAGCCCTCTAAGGGTTACAAAGCAAACTGATTGCTTCCTACCTTAGTTATTACTGCCAATTATGCAATTAATTGAAACAATTATGTATATTCTCCACTTTATCTTTTTATGCTGAGTTAATACAGCTATAGTGTACCACTCTTAACTGGGTTAAATTTAAATGAGGTGAGCAATCTAAAAAGGTATGTTTTACAATAACTAAGTTAATGATATTGAATTATAATGATTATGGACAATTAGAATTCTATTAATATGTGTCTACCTAAAGGACATACATACAACAAAGCCAGAAGTTTCTGGTAGTGTTTAACTGAGCATAATATTCTGACATAATATTCCAAAATATCTGGTCCCATGACCTTTTTTTAGCAATTAGTTCTTCTTAATCAGAGGGATGGTATGTCCTGCTTTTTGATAATTTATGTAGATTGATTAATTTAGGATTTAGGGCCATTGAAACAAGAAAATAAATAATATTGGACTGGTTTATTTGTATTTAATCTGTGATTTCAAAGAAAAAAGACTGTCATTACTAACAGAAGATCTTACTACCAACTGACCTAGAAAACTAATGTCTTAAAGTAAATCCATTAAATCTATTACTAAGCCCATTTTACAACAGTTCTGTGGATCTAATGTATTTAAACAACCAAAAAATCTTAGTTCCCTGGATTCTGATAGAAAATGCTTTAGCACAACAGGCTGAAGGCTTCCCTGTTACCTGTTTGGTACATCAGCTCCCTGCTTTTTTGTAGTGCTTTTGCTTGAGTACAAATGGTACAAACCCCATTCTCTCCAGAGGGCTGCAGGAAGGTGATTACTCTCACTAATCCCTAAATCAAAAGTGAAGGGTATCAGATCAGAGGTGCAAATCTTACAGTTATGGACCTAAAATGATACATGTCTTGTAGATCCTGCTATATATTACTTCAAGGTATAGTACCAATGAGCTGTCAGAACATTGCTGCAGACTGCAAAGGAACAGCACAATTCTACACTTGTTCATGCATTTATCCCAGTTCCACAGCATGACTATTAATTTACTTGAAAGAATTTCTAAAAGCCTGTTTCTAGCAAACTAAAACCCTCCCAAGCTGATTAAGATCAAGCTGTATCAGCCCTAATTATATGAAGACTTCAAATCCTGCCCTGCTAGCTGAAACTACCTATGTGTATTTATTACACAGTATGATTTCACTGAAGGGTCTTAGCCTAGATACCTTTTTGCCCAGCTGAACTTCATCTGCCTCCTCTTGGGTTACTGTACAAACCATTTGTCTCATGTTCTTGCTGGATTAGAGGGAAGGAAAGTTACACCAAGATTGTGTTTCTTTGACTCAGGGCTGGATTAACCAGCGTGTTATAAATGACACTTGGCACATGTTCATTTTAAGAACTGTGCCTTGTTTTACTCATTTCTGATGAATGCCTTGCTAATTACTGTAACATTTTCAGATGAAAGAGGCCACACACTTGATCCCAACCTTAGTTTCCACTGGTTCTAACTCTGGACAGTGCCAAAGCAAACAGGACCATAATTTCAGTGGGACCACTTAGAGTCAGTGCTTGTAGGAATTTAACACTACCAGTTACAGCTCTTTTCCTGGCTTCATTATGGCTGGGAAACTACATGAGAAAGGTTCCTACACTTGGTATTTATATAAAGCAGTAAGCACAAATATAGGAAATGTAGGGGCCCTTAAGTCCTCTGAGATATTTCCTTTTCAGTCCAACACTGTTGTAGTTTTGCAGAAAAACAGTAACACAAGTGTGGCTACAATTAAGAGGAACTGGTCAGAAAAAGATAATTACAAACCAGAAGATTCATAAAGCATGTCAATTTTGGGTGATGAGGCTGACATTTCACAAGCATGTTGGGTTATAATTGCCTGCTCTTCTCAGAGTTCTTTGTATGTCCATGCATGTAAATCACAGGAGGGTACCCGAAGTCCACTTAAAGTCCATAATGCTACAGAAAGTATTTAGGAAGCTCTGGTGAAAGGCTCTACTGACCCAGCCTGGAAGGGAAGCTTTGAGTGAGCTTTGCATGGGAGAGAGTGACATCCGGTGGCAGGTTTGGTTACCTGTAAGGATCTCTATGCACAGAAAAACACCCGTATCTGCTATTTTCTCACCATATATTTGAATATTTGAGACATATTTTAAAAATATTAAAAGCATTTAATTAGACAAATATACACAATGTGAAAAAATTGTGTCATCTACAGTGAAAAATACCATTTTGCTTCTAATTTTTAATCAAAAATATAAAATTCAAGATTCAAGCTTACAATTCTCAAAATCCACAAAGCAGTTTTCCAAAGACTCTCCCTCTGTTGATCATTCACAGCCAGAGCAGATCACCATCTGCTTTAGCTTTTCTGTAGTAAGTCCCTTCCTTTAAGACCCAGCTGGTGAAAAGTAGTAAAACTGTCCTGCAAAGTTTTTTACTTAGAATACACATAAGGATGCAGGAAACATCCATTTACTTCTTCCACAGATTTTTTTTATATATATATATATATATATATATATATATAAATTTTTTTTTTTTTTTTTTAATGTGAGTTGGGAATATCCAGAAGAAAACATTTCCTAAGCTAGCAAATACTCCTGAGGAACAGACATTCAAACTCCCTTATTGGATCTGTTCCATTTTGACTATAATAATGTTTTATTGGACCAAAGAGATGTGAAAATCTACTCACACTAAGGACAGAGCATCAAAGTCAATGTGGAAAAAGAATTCTAAGCTGGCATTCTTGGAAACACATCTCATTGCAGTTATAACTTTTCCATAGGGAACAAGGCCAACATTAAACTCCAGGAAGTTTGCCAGCTAAATTCTGCTAATCTTTTCACAGATTTATATACAACAAAACTACTTTCTACTATGGAATGGTTGCCAGGCTACTATTACTTTCTCCTCTAATGTTTTCCCACACTGGCTTAGGCCATGTGCTGTTGTGGTAAGACACCTTGTGGAAGGCTGGAGATTTGAGTCACTGCCTGCAAGAGACAAAAGACCCAGTAACAAATCACCTCTGTCTCATGCTCCAGAGGATCCAACTGAGCAGCTAAGAGCTTTTCAGCATGTGCACTCAAAACTGAAATAAACAGACTTTTCTGCAGGCAACCTAAGTTCAGGTCTCCCAGTTAAAAGCAAAGGTGTTCCACCAGCCTGAAATATTTGGCTCTCAATCACTTACAGACACAAAATTCTAAGTAGGCAAAACAGTCCCTAAATTCATTATGAAATGCTTTTGTTTTGTCAGCACATAGGCCCTTACATTCTATAATTGCACTAGCACTTCATAAATCCACACACAAAGAAAAAAAAGGCATGTTTTGTTATGAGGGTTTCTCTGCTGGTTAAAGACACCTACTTTTGTTTGGGTTTTTTTAAACTTAGCTCTTAAGTGTTTCTTAGGCAGGGTTAGCTAGAGGACAACTCAGATAAAACATTTGGGTCTTTCTGAAATGTGGAAAATGGGAATATTTTTCTGACAAACATATACATGGAAACCTCATTTTTGTGTTTGTAAAAAATTCTTATAACTGTAACATTTACTTATATGTTTCAGTAGTCAGTGAAGGTTTAAGAACACAAACCTTTCAATTTTGAAGTGTACTTTTGAGATGTTCATCCTTCAAAAAAGTGTTGATTTAATTTTGGATGTTTATACTTTCACTCAGCAGTATGTTTAGAAAACAAAATGGGTTCTTTGTGAGGAGGCTCACAAACTTTGTATGCATGTACATCTATATTTTCACTACTGTGAAGACTATTCAAGTATTTAAAATTAATTTCACACTTATTAAGCTTAAAAACTTAATAGTCTTCTGCATTTTTATAATGGCATTACAAACATTCAATGTAAATTGGAAAACACCACAGTGATAGTTGTGAATTGCTTACACAAATTAAGATTTTACCAAAGTGAACTCAAAGTGAAATTTTTGAAAACAAAAGTTTTATGAGGGAAAAAAATATATTTAATAATCACATTAAAAATCAATACAAATTAACTCCATTTAAGATACAGGAGATAATTTTATTTATAAAATGCTACTGGCACATAGTATACATAGGAAGTATGAAACTTTATTTATAAAGAAATGAAATGCTTCACAGAAGCACTGATTCCTGAGGTATGCTGAATATGGTCCCTTGTTTACTGGAATTCACAACACTGCTCCAAGTGGCTTGAGGAGCAGAAGACTGGATAACTTGATAAATACACAGTTAAGACAGAACAACACATACAGGCAAATGGAAACAGACTAGAAGATTGTGTCTTGTTAATACTAACATTTTTCCACCATGACCAGTGCTATTTTGCACTGTGTAAGACCTGTTAAGATGGGATTCTACATTTCACAGCCAATTCAAATGTACTCTAGGTACCTGCTTTGACCTCAGCATCCATGGCCACAGGCTGCAAAGTCCTCTAAACATCAGACACAAAACCACTGCTGTTTCTGGATAACCTTACAGAAGGACTTATTACCTGAATGAGTAGTATTACTTTTTTTTTTTTTTTTAATAGTGTTAGGCACTTTCATTTCTTTTTCTCTTTTTCTGCTTTAAGTCTCTGCTGTAACGTCTTTAGTTCAGTCATTACATTCAAAGTTCTGTAAACCCAGGTAACCTGAAAAGTAAATAAATTATTAAATTTAACTCATTCACATACATTTACTTATCAATTTAAGAAAAGCATTCATAAAATGAACATATACATACCACGATTATAATGGCATTCACCAGCAATGGTGCTGAAAATACTAGTGAAATAAACATTCCTCTTGAGTCAAAGTACTGGTACTTAGAAAACAACCTGAAAGGAAAAAAGGAAATAAATAAACAAAAATAAAAGAGAAAGCTTTATTACTGTAGTTCAAATAACATTAGACTGTCACATAAGCATAGATGTCTTGGGATCCCTAAGCATAGCCAGCATTCTACTGCATTAAATCAGAACAAAGAGATTGTCAATATTTCATCAGTTACAAGTATTTATTACAATATTAGTCTTTCATTTAAGCTTTCTTGTGTAAAACCTAAATAAAACAACATAAAGTAACTTACTAATGTGACTACAATAGTATATATTTGTGTAGCAAAATTCATGCTTATCCTGAAGTCTCTGAAGTTACTTTATGTATTTTCTTACTCATATTATAAAACATAACATAAATAATAAATGTAACCAAGCTGTAATTTAGGTTATATATGCCTGAAGTGAAACAAAGATTTAGAATTAGATGCCTTCATAAAGCAATGTTAAACCATTTCCAGTTACATCAGGGAAAGGTTAGTTCACTGCTTATGAAATAATCAGTTTAATTCTGCTACACATGCTTAGTAAAACAGACAAATGTTAATGCTTTTTATGCATATAAGTAATTATAAAACAGCAGTGATATTTTTGAGTAGTGCTTCAGTTCATTAAACATTATTAATGATGTTTAGGAAAATGTTCACTTAAAGGCAAAAATGAAAGTGAAAACATTTACCTCCAATTCATGGCTGCTAATTCATTTATGTATTCAGCACAGTACACTAAGCCCACTGTACAACAAAAGAAAAATACCAGATTCAATATTCCTTTAAAAATAAAACTCCATTGGTTCTGCCATAGATATTAAAGATGCATATCCACACAAGGCCACAAGGGCATGAAATACAGGTGAAAGCTGACAATATTCTCTGAACTGTTAGAACAAAACAGAGGAGAAGGTGGCTCCCAGACGATTTGTTTTCTGCCACTCCTGCATGGCAACCATTTCTTGCAAAGCTGTGAATACACACAGCATTTATCAGAAACCTTAGCCAAGATCCTCACTAAGGCCAGAGTTTTCACACAGAATCACAGAATGTTAGGGGTTGGAAGGGACCTTGAAAGATTATCTAGTCCAATGCCCTTGCCACAGCACAATCACCTAGACCAGGTCACACAGGAATGTGTCTGTTTTATTGTCTCTGGAGGAGGAGACTCTGCAACCTCCCTGAGCAGCCTGTCCTGAGCTCTGTCTCTCACCCTTAAAAAGTTTCTCATTACATTTACATGGCACCTTCAATGTTCCAGCTCTATGTTCCAGTTTTAAGTCACTACTTATAGAATGTTTAGGGCTGGAAGGGAGCTCCAAAGGTCATCTAGTGCAGCCCCCCTGCAGGGAGCAGGGACACCCTCAACTAGACCAGGCTGCTCAGAGCCTAGGCCAACCTCACCTGCAATAGCTCCAGGGATGGGGCCTCAACCACCTCCCTGAGGAGCCTGTGCCACTGATCCACCACCCTCAAGGGAAAGAACTTCTTCCTGAGATCCAGTCTAAATCTAATTTAAACCCATTACCCCTCGTCCTTTCACTAGAGGTCCTTGGAAACAGCCCCTCCGCAGCCTTCCTGCAGCCCCTTCAGGCACTGGCAGGTGGCTGCAAGATCTCCCCGGAGCCTTCTCTTCCCCAGACACGCTACTCACCCATGCAGAGAAAGTGCCCGATTTGCACCCGGTAGTGCTGCAGAGAGATGCACGTCAGGAGAAAGCAAAGGACGTGGAAAACCGCCAGCCCCAGCAGCCAAGGCTCGGACCAGTCCGTCTTCTACGGACAAAACCAAAGTAGATTAGACTGTGGCAGGAGCCGGAGTGTCACCGGGCAAAGTGAGCAGCTCGCCTTCGCCCTCACGCAAACACAACCCAGCTGCGTGACGAACCGCGCTGCAAATCCCGCCCCAACAAGCTCCGAAAGGGAGCGAGCACAGCAGCGCAAGCTTCCTTCCCCACAGCCCACCCCGCACACACACGCCGCTTCTTTTCCTCTCCTCAAGCAAACAGCTAAACCCGCCTCAGCTCTCTCCTTACGGCCAGGATGGCGGAGAACCCCGGCGGGCTACTCAGCGGCAGCTCCATGGCGGCGGCAGCGCGGCTGATAACGGCCGCCGAAGTCTCGCGAGAAGCCGCCCAGCGGCCGCCGAAGTCTCGCGAGAAGCCGCCCAGCGGCCGCCAGCTGCCTTTTGGCGCCTTCTCGCGGGACTTGGGCGGTCCTCAGTATCTTTTCAGTAACCTGAGGGAGCTGCGCTGACGGGAGAAGGGTTGGCCGCCCTCTCTGGGTTAATTACTGCCCAGAGGAAAGCGATTAAGGCATTGAAAAGGATAAATCACAGAATGTTAGGGGTTGGAAGGGACTTAGGAGATCATCTTTCCAACCCCCCTGCCAGAGCAGGGGCACCTAGGCTAAGTCACCCAGGAACAGATCCAGGTGGGTCTTGAGTGTCTCCATAGCAGGAGACTCCACAACCTCCCTGGGCAGCCCCTGCCAGGCTCTGCCACCCTCACTGGGAACAAGTTTTTCCTTGAGTTTCCCCTAAACTTCTGGTGCTCCCTGTCATTTATAACTCCTTCTGCAAGGAGGATCGACCACTCTTAAAGACCTGTAAATTAAAGAGAATTTTCAAACTCCACATTCCTCTCAGCTAAGCCAGGAGATTTCCACTACCTTTGTCAAACCAATCCTACTGTCACACATAGCTCCACATTCTGCTTTCATAGCCTTTTTTTTGTATTGCAGTTGCTGCTGCATGAGCAGGGTATTCTGGGCAGTTGTGGATCTGTGATATAGACAAGTTGGATGAGTAGAAAACTATTACTGTGGCTACAATGCACTGTATTAAGAAATCAATGTAGTTTTTACTGTCAGCCAGTGTAGCAGCAGTGGAAACTTTCTAATAGGGGAAATAGGCGATGCTTCTTCTTGAAGATGACTAGGATAAAGTCAATAATGCTGTTTGTCAGCAGGTGGTAGCAGACACATAAGTATTAGCAGATCTTTTGTGGGATATAGGTTATAATGTATTTTTAGTGGAGACTGAAATGTGAAACAGAAGATACTTAGAAGGTAACAAACAGATGCATTGATCTTTCACAGGGAAAGCCCTGTGTATTTGTCCTTTTACAGCTTATTTGCAGACAGTATGCTACATTTTGATCAAAATTTTTAAAATAGTCCTGTAACCACACATATACAGTGGTGGTTACAGGTTTTTCTGTTTATATACAGAACAGGAAAATCAGGTAGTGATACTTGTTTAGTAAATTCTCTGTATCTTGCAGCTCTTTTCCTTTTTCATGTTGAGAACTGGGAGAAGTTTCTGTGACTGAAATTTGAAGTTGCTCAATGCAAAATATTAACGAATTCCTAAAGAATTCCAGAAACTGATTTAAAGATTGTTGCCATAAAAATGCATACTCAATAAACCTGGTATCACTGAGGTAGTCGTGAGGCTAAGCATACTTCAGTGTGCAGTGGAAGGTGAGGAAAAGTAGTGAGCATTCAACAGTCTTCTGTTAAAAAAGAGCAATAGGTGGCACTCTTTGTTTTTCCTTAGTACATTGCTTTTTCAGGAACACTATCATTTGAATCCGTGTTCACAAAACAGGTTTTGAGATAAACTCGGATGAAGAAAGTTTTGTGCTATCGATTCTCATCCTAATAAAAATCCCAGCATATGTTTAAATGTATGGAATAGTATGCATGCTCCCCACAGGTGTTAATATTGACCTGTTTGACTCTACAGCTAAATATATTCTCGGGATACAAAACCCTGCAGACTTCTGTAGGACCCTGCTTGTTGTGAGGGGAAGGATGCAGACAGAGTTCTTTTTCTTTAAAGGTTAGTAAGCAAAAAAAATGGCACCAATAAGACTTGAAGAATTGTGTTGGGCATCTCTGTGGAAACACTGAGAATGTACTTTTTTTTTCCTGCCTGAGCTACTTTAAGTATGTCTGCCCATACAGAGTATACTGTGCATAAGAACCAGTGTGTGCTTTGGTTCAGTTAACACTGTGTCCTAGAGCTTATGTTAGTACCAGTAGGAAAGAGAATCCTGCTTTTGGACCATGAAAGATTTGGTGGACAAGAGGACAGCAGCAAAAGTGACTCTCAGCTTTTCAGCCATGCCATACACAAACAGCCTGAGCACTCACTGTTGAGCTTGTAGTGCCCTGTATCATGTTTTTACTCGGCAGGATTTCTTCCTGGTGTACTTGGTCACTGCCACCCTCTAAGCACATTTATTACTCTTTTCTAAGGATAATTTGAGTTTATGGGGACAAAGGAATTATCTTCTGATTCACAGAATCACAGAATGTTAGGGTTTGGAAGGGACCTAGAAGATCATCTAGTCCAACCCCCCTGCCTGAGCAGGGGCACCTAGACCAAGTCACCCAGGAGATTGCTTGGAGATTCTGCCAGGCTCCCTGGTGTGACATAAAACGTGGACACTGATGACTATTCTTGGTGTCTTTATTGTCACTTTAGCCTTACCAAGCTGCATAGAAGTGGAGACCCTCCATGTGATGATGTGATGAACAGTAGAATCCTGGCATCAAATTTAGTTTCACAGAGGACATCAGACTTTCTTTCCAAGAAGATTGGTTGCATTGCTAGGTAAGCAGTTCATCTTCTCTTAATTTCTTCGTTTTGCATACGTAGTGCTCAAGAGTTTTGCTAAAGTAGCATTTGGCCTTCTCAATTTGGCAGATTGTTATAGACAGATGATGTTGGGCCTGCATTCACAAGTTCCTTGTAGTCTCTAGACACTCATGATGATGATGTAGGGAGAAGCTGCCCTACAAATGAAAGGAGTCATTTCCACCTTTGGAAGAATGAAGGTTTTGGTGGATGGAAGGTTAACACACTGTGTACATTGCAACAGGAATTAGGGTTTAGGGTGGGGAGGGATGTGTGCCCTCAATTTTATTGAGTTAGCTTTGGAGATTATAGAAAATGCAGTATGAAACCAATCCTCTGAATTCACATATGTATTGGGAGTAGGATTAGCACTGAAATGTAACCTTTCTAGATGTCAGTTTCCCTGTTTGGGAAATGTATTGGTATGCAGGAAAATTCACTCTGAGTATTTGCTCAGATATAAGCAATATGGATTCAGGGAAAAAAAAAATAATCTAAAACTTTAGTGCAAAGTTATTATGTGATGGGTGAATTCCAATGAGTACCTATGAGATGGAGAAAAAAAAAATGTGGGGAGAAAAAAACACCTTGAACTTGTATAATAGCTGTTAATGACTTCCTGATTGAAGAGTCATCTGTCATGAACAGTGTAGATCTGTGTTGGCTGCAAGCAACAAAGACATAAAGAAAGTGCCTGGTTATATATATTAAAAAATGGACATCTAATGGAGTTCTAATTAACACTTCTATGAAAAAAAAAGAAGATAAATAGCAAAAATGTGATGGAACATACCATTGAATCAGGAGGTAATGAAAGAACAATGAGGTTTTCAGCTCTTCACATTTTATTGGGAAACTAAAAAGAATCTGACAGCACTGTGTACTGAAAAAAACCCACAGTAAATTGAGAAAAATAGTAAGATATACTGCAGTTCTGTTACATCAGCTGTAAGCAATCTTACTGGTAACTTGTATATAGCAATTAGTGGATCCACAGTGTAATGATTAATGGGAGATGCAAAGCTAAAACAATTTCATTCCTTAAATATATCATGCTCTATCTGAAATTATAGTAATTAAAATGTTTAAAAACAGATGGAGTTAGGGTATTTGCTGCATGTATGGCACCAGAGAATGAAATCATATTTGGTAGCTAATATTAAAGGAAAACTTGGTATCAAAGGAAACTGTTAGAAATGAGAGCTTGAATTCCAATGTCAGAAAATAAGAACTATTGGCTTACTATTGATTCTTTTAAAATGTGTATGTGCATGAAAGTCTGTGTGCCTGGTGTTCTCTGCTGACAAAAAAAAACCCCTTTGAGATGAGTGTTGATTACAGAAACCACCATTTTCTTGCAAACATTTTCTGGAAGTTTGAACTGTTAATTTAAGCTGTACCATTGAAGGCAATTCAGTTTAATGGGAATTATGCAAGAGAGTTTGATTTTTGGTTTGTTGTTTGTTTTTTTTGTGAAAAATTTGGAGATACACAAATTTAATTCCAAGGGATGGTTCCTAAAGAAGCCATTTAGGACTTAGAGTCTCTGACAAAGGGTGGGAACAAAGAAATTATCTGGGGGACTATGTAGCTTGAAACCCTTTC
>VYZU01030713.1:5046-21171 GCA_013401355.1 Ceyx cyanopectus
AGAACAGTACATCACTTGCTTGCCAGATCCCTAAAACTCCGGTACTATATGTTGCTTTCTTTCTCACTAGAATGTCTTTAATTCTGTTGCAAAATGGTAGATGTGAGTTTCATACTTTAAGTTGGTATATTAATATAATTCTCCAGTAGTTTGACTGTTGTTGATGGGGTTGCCATTGCTATAGACCATCAGTATCTATACATGTTTGTGCTAGTACTGAGAAGATCTGTTCTAAATGAGACGTCCTGTTCTAGGTGTCTCACAAATTATTCTCACTCTAAGATAAGCATCATATCAGTTAGAGATTTGGATGGGCAAAGGAATGCTAAGATGGTGCTGCTTGACATTAAGGGCTCATTATGCTGGTTCCTTGTGTTCTTTTTAAAGTAGACATCATGGGAAAAATCATTTTTGGAGGAGACAAATAAGTGTGTTTTGCAGGTGTTAGAGGGAACTATTCAAGCATGGGGGGTGGTCTTGGACAAAGCACCAAGGTGCTTGTTTCAAAATCAAATACAAAAGCTTTTCTGTATATGAAAATATCTGACTACCTGAAACAATCTTGTAATACCTTAATATAAACAGGCCTTGTTAATGTGGTGAGTTTTGGTTTGAGCTTTTTGTTGCAGTGAGTGCAATTATTTCTGCTGCTTTCTGACAGACCAAAGAGAACCCTGTACAGCAAGAAGTATGGAGTGGACCTCATCAGGTACACACATGCTGCCAACACTGTTGTGTACAGCTCCAACAAAATAGATGGTAAGTGATCCACCAGAGTTAAGCATATTACTCTCCTTGCATTTAAAACTACATGCCTGGATAAATAGCTCTAAAGAGCTGAGAAATAGTTCTAGCAACTGCTGTGATAAATGTGCTGCCAGAGACAGAGGAATTAATGATCAGCTCTAATGCACAACTCTCTGGTGCTCCCTCAAGTGTGTTGACATGAGTTTTGTTGCTGCAATAAGTAAGAGATTAAATGTTGTTAATGTATAAAAGTTGTTCATTGGTGTTCAGTTCACTGTTCAATACCAGCGCTGTCAGTCAGCCTCTGTGCTTTAATTTCTTATGTGTGAAATGAAGTGGAAGGAGCATGTGGCCAGAAAGTGGACTAAATGCCATGGCTCTGTCAGCTGCAAAGGGAGAGAAAGCCTTTCCATGCTCTGTACAGAACAGGGAAGGCAAGAAGTTCAGGTCACTCAGCAGACCAGCAGCCAAGGCTGCAGTGTGGCAGAGCTCTTTTGATGTTAGCTTCACTTCTGTTAATCTGCTTTTTTTTTAAGTAGACAGAACATCCATGTTCATGTTGTTTCTCTGCAGTCAGTGCCTATGATAACTATGCTTTGTAATACAGATGACATTGAAGGGTGTCTAGAGCTTCATTACAGGCTCTCTTTTAAAGAACTTTAAAGCTCATTTTAAAATTCAGATTGAAGAGCAGGCACGGATAGGTACATTAAGACTTCCTAAGGTTGGAAACAACTAGTGTTAATCCCAGTTATTTTAGTCACTGTCTGAGAGTTTTTCAGTGAATGAGTCTTGGAACATTGCACTTTATAAACAGGTTTTAACATTGTATTTATAAAGTCATAATAATTTCCAGAACCGTGGCTTTGTTAAACCTTTTGTGGAACTAAAACTTAAGAGTCTTCATCCTTCCAGGTAACATTATGGTAAATACTTGATTAGAAGAAAAAGAATGTGAAAGTTTGTGTTGCTGTTATGAACCATAAGCCTCATAAAACCATCAGTGTTCTGTCAGCATCCAGATGCCCTGGAGTCCCTAATGCAGCCAGTTTTGGGCAAGGTGAATCATATTTAACCTGTTATGCAGTTATCCAGAGGGAGAATGTGTTCTAGGAGTGCTGGTGCTTTCTCTCAGTATTTATGTGTTGGAGTTCCTACCAGTCCACTGACTTATGAAGATTTCCTCAAGACCTTTGAACCTAGTCTCTGTTGCCTGATTCCAGACTGAGGTAGTAGTTTGTACAGTTTGAGGGTCTATGATACCACCCGGTACAGGAGATAACTGTACAGGCCACTGCCTTGCCTGGGACAGAGCACTGCCAACAACGTGGATTGGATCATGGTTCCCCAGTGCTTCCTTCCTCTTTAGCAAAGGAAGATGAAACTTCATGGATACTTCAGAAAGCAGGTAACAACAGTTCTTGAAGGAAAAACTAGAAAGGTGTCTTAACAGCATTGACTGAAGTCTGTCAGTTCTAGCTGTGTTGGGGCATGACTCATGTTGAATAGTCACCACAGGTCACTTAGAGCCTTCCAGAATGGTTTCTGTCACACTATATGTAGAAAGTCAGTGTTTCCTGGTCAATCTGTCAGCTTTAGTTTTCTTGTCAAAGAGGGTGATCTGGAACTCTAACCTCAGCTTGATGTGAAACCTTTGACCAAAATGGAAACTTGATCATTTTATCACAAATTAAACTCTGCTGAATGAGCCTTTCATAAAGTTCTGAAGACAGTAGCCCTTATGTTAATTAAAATGCTCTATACATCCAATCGCTCTCATTCTCCTGAGTCAAAAGCAGTTGCATAATGCTAGTCTCTTCCATCCAGCATCAGCTTAAACTGATGTCCATGAAATAGCGTGAGAAGGGATCTTGCTGATGCTTCTTCTGATATCAGAGGTTTAAATTGAGCTCTTCACATTTCATTGCTCAAGTGGATCTGCACATAAAGATTAAAAAGTGGCTTCTGTGCTTTGTTTCCTCTTACAAGGATTTGTTTTAATCTTGGGAGAAAGTATCAACTGAATCTTCCAAAACTCTGGGCTATTCTTGGTATGTTCATCTATACTTGGAGAAAAATTGCCACTTGAGAAATGCTGTGGTGCTGCTTTGATTTATTCAATATATTTTTAAGATTGCTTTAAGTGGACTAACCTTTAAATACTTTCCTGTCCCCTTTGCAAAGCTTATCTGCTCTAAGTGCAGAAAATGGGTGAAGCTGTTGAGTTTCAGATGTAACAAAAAAAATTAAAAAAACAAAAACACAAACCCCACCAAAAACAAAAAACACAAACCAAACAAAAACCCATAGAAACAAAAAGCATTTGCTGCTTTTTCATGGTCTTGTTCTGACTTTAATATTTTTATCTTATCTTCGGGTAATTGCTAGAATTTGCACATTTCCTAATGCTTATTCTTCAGTTGGAGACCTACTTGCTGGATGTGTAAGTAGGTAAGACAGCAAGATTAATTCTGTATAGACAAAAAAAAGGTGGTAGTATCACCTTTGTAAATTCGATAACTCTCCATTTTCTGATTGTGATGGAAAAACCTACCAGTAGTTAAATTTCAGCAACTCTGAAATTAACTTGCATAAATGACATGACAGTTTGCCTTTAAGATGTAATATGACTTCAGACTGTGGGAAGTATCTTTTCTTGGTGCCTTATTTTCAGTTCTGCTGTGGAAACTAAGTTGATTTATGTCTGTTTCTAACTTAATTCTCTTTCAAAGTCTGAACTGAAATCAATTGACCAGATGTTTTCACTGTGACAAGAGGCAAGTTTATACTCTGTGACCACTTTTAGATAAAGTTTGGTTCATGGTATAATAAGGTTTATGGTTTCTTTGTTTTCAGATACAATCCGATACCTCTCCCTGCATGACAACAAATACATTCGCTATTTCCCGGGCCATACCAAAAGGTAAGATGTGGCTTGGAGTCAGTGCAGGAGGAGTTGCAGTGATGGCTGTAATGGGGTTGAGTGTCATTACCATCAATTCACTGTGGTTTTCCCTTTGTAGAAATGTTCGTACACAACTGCTGGGATAGGTGTTGCTTCCTTCCTTTTATGTGTTTCTGATGCATGTGATCATCTGTGTTGCAGAGTGGTTGCACTTTCAATGTCTCCAGTGGATGATACTTTTATTTCTGGATCCCTTGATAAAACTATTAGACTCTGGGATCTCCGTTCTCCAAATTGCCAGGTAGGATATAAAATTCTTGTGTAGAGCGTGTTACATGTTTATTTGGATGAAAAATGGATCTGTACTTGTTATGAAACAAAAATACTGCCAGAAATGTATGCTGCTGATGTAGAGTTGACACCTTCCTGGAATGTTGAAGGAGTCTCAATCACAAATCTGTGCTATATGTGTGTCACATTGTGTAACACCAATAGACCTGTGTCTGGGGCAAGCAAGAGATAACACCCTCAGCTGGTGAAACAAGAGAAGAGCTGGGTATCATCAGCTTGTTCATCAGGCTGCTACCCCAGTGCAGAGTGTCCTTTTAGCATCTCTCCTGCTTTGGGAATGCATCCTGCCTGAGTGGTTATAGTGTATTTAAAATGGATGCCTTGATGAAGTCAAATTTAATGAAGAAACTGATCCATGTGCTCTGGCCCTTCTTGCATCACCTTTGTTGTTCATCAGACCTGTTTGTGAGCAGATTTTATTTTCAGGTAAAGCCTGATAGGCTTTTATTTATTTACTTTGCTGCAGTAGGTTACTTTTTTTAGTGGAAATGAGCTTGTGTGGGTTAAGTACAAGATCTGTCAGCAGGGGCAGTAGTGAAAGATTAGAGTATAACCTTCACTTTTTATTTTTGATGAACTGTTTTTTCCCTGTATCAGAGCACGTAGAGTTGCCCTCTCATATTTTCCCATCTCACTGGGTCAATTTGCTGATGAGAGAGGGCTATTTACTTATTTCTGATGATGTAACTGTAAATGAAGAAGAAACAAAAGGTTATATTTCCTAGAGAATGGTTTTATCAGGCTTAAAACAAAGCTTTTTCTGACAACAAACCTCTATTTTGCCTTTCTCCAGGTGTTTGCCTTTAATGCCAGTGTGTAAGTTTCTTTTGGGATGAGTCAAATATCAGAGTTGCTACAGTTGAGACAGGGTTGTAAACTCAGTAGCAGTGCTGTGATTTATGCTAATGCCTAAAGTTGTAAGAATGGTAAAACTAGGACTTGTAACTGGAAGCTGCATCTAGCATTTTGGAAAACATGCTGAGGAAGCGTTACTTGTGATTTCCCATTTGCCCATGAGATGGCAGCCGTAGTGCCTAGAAATATCACCTGGATACCAGGGAGATCCCACTTCCCCTGAGTATTGGCTGCCTTGCAGCCCAACCTTCAGAGATCACAGGGAAAACCCATCTAAATTGGAAGGAGAGGAGCAGTAAAGTCTCTAGACTTTTGTAGAGAAGAACAGTAGTTCATAAATGCAGAAACTTCTTAAATGTATTGTTGATTTAATAAAATGTGTTACTATTTATGCACATGTAGTTAGTTGGCTAACAGACAGACCTGCAAGTCAGGATACATAAAATGATAGATTTTACTGGCTTTTACAATTTGCTTCAAGTTTGGTTTTTTTCCCACTGTGTGAATTAAGGAAACGTTAAAAATAAGCACTGATAGTAATCTTTGAGGCTTAATATGTAAGGTTCATTGGCTTGTAGAAGGTATGAGTTTTCATTAGTCATGGAGAGTTTGGCAGTGGTGTTCACTGGAGTTGTTTTTATTTGCTTTCAAAATACAACTTTTTCTGTCACAACTATCATTGGTAGTATTGCTGTCAGTCTCAGCAGCTGTGGTTTGTTTCACTGTCTGGTGTGGTTATTGGTACAGCCACATCATTCACGCCTCTCTGGGTGCTTTCTGGGTGGATGATGGCTTGAATGAGGAACTTGATTTGTTCTAGTGTGAACTTTGTCATTGCAGTGATCTGGAGGCTGTATTCAAAGTTGCTTTAGTGAAGCTGAGCTCTGAACACTTGTAGAACCTCAAGGTTTACAATTGAAAAGCAGTTGTTCTGCCCATAGGCTGCTGTCCTGTTCACAGTGGGCTTAAAGGGCAGCTGTATAAATGCAAGTATTGGTGTCACAAACTAATTTGGACTTCTTCTGTTTCTAAGGGTTTAATGCACCTCCAGGGGAAGCCTGTGTGTTCTTTTGACCCAGAAGGGTTGATTTTTGCTGCTGGAGTAAATTCAGAAATGGTGAAGCTTTATGATCTCCGTTCTTTTGACAAGGTGAGCTATCCTGACTTTCCTGCTTGCAAGAAGTAGTCTGAAGTCAGTGATCAGAGGCTGAATTTCTTTATTCCATCTTACTATTTGGAGTGTCTACTTGTACCTAGATAGTTACTGGTAAATATACATCTCACAGACAGGGAGATGTATAGCCCCACAGAAAGGGCTATGTCCTGTCACTAAATAATGAAATCCTCTTATGAACCATTGTTAACCTTTACTTCTGCTAACTCTGACCTGTTCCAAATGCTTGTTGAGCTTTTTGTTGTTGGGTTTTGGTTGTTTGTTTTTTTGTTGTTTTGGTTTTTTTCTGCTTTTTCTGGAAGAACACTGGCAAAAATGGAGACAGGATTTTTGGAAAGGGTGGAAAATTCAAAGGCAGCTGTAATTGGATGGGCAGCTGAACTGGCAACGCACTGAGTATAGTTCTGTGGTTTTCAAAGTCAGATGATAACACTGGCTTAGGCTCTTTCTCTAATTTCAGTTAGCAGCCTTATTTGAATACTTCATGCTACCTTAAAATTAATTTCTGCAGTTGAATGTGGTAGAGTACAGGACAACTGAGTGTTGAAACACTCTCCTGTCACTCTGCTTTGCTGTGGAAACTTGATTTGTAGTACTTTGGAACTTCAATGTGCAGTGACATGGTTTTATTATGACACTTCCCTTTTGATCTTTGTAGGACTAAATATTTTCTTTTAAAAAAGGTCTAACATTAAAAGCAGACTCTTGTTAGTAGCAATACATACAGATTCTACAATGTATTTCCCATTTTCTTCTTGGAAGGGGCCATTTGCTACGTTTAAGATGCAGTATGACCGAACGTGTGAATGGACAGGCCTGAAGTTCAGTAATGATGGCAAACTCATCCTCATATCGACTAATGGAGGGTTCATCCGACTAATTGATGCCTTTAAAGGAGCTATTCTGCATACATTTGGGGTGAGCATGTTTGCCTGTGTTACCTGCTTGAGACACAGTGTTAGTTTGGGGAGCAGGTGCCCTTTGGTTGCAAGATGACAGTGGACACACTCGCTACTACATGTTCTGTTTTGTGCCATAGGGTTATAACAATAGTAAGGCTGTCACGCTGGAGGCATCATTCACACCAGACTCTCAGTTCATCATGATAGGTAAGATAATTCTCCTTGGAAAGAGTTTCAGTGCTCTGAAATTAGGTATGTTACACAGGACTAAAGTTGTATCTCTTGGGAAGCAGAATGTATTTAAATAATGCAGAGCAGCTGTAAGCTTTCTTTGCATTGACAGTCTTCTGGTTTATTAGTTTACTCAGCATTTTTGAGGCTGAAATATAAACAAACCTGCAAGAAGGCTTTTTTTTTTTCCCATATATATAACTACTCTTCCAAAAAAAGACAAGAAACTGGCAGATTGTTGTGATTTGTGGAGACCTGTCACATAACTTCTGTAAATGATCCTCCCCTTGTGGCTAGAATGTATTCACGTGCTGACTCAAGAGTGTTTTGGGGCTGGATGTTGTGCCTGCCCTCCATTGCCTGGTGAGCCAGGCACCTGTCTGTGCTTGGGTGATTGGCCTCATAGCTGCATATGAGCACCTTTCGGGGACATTCCTGTGCGTGTGACGTGCCAGGGCAGCTGCATTTTGTTCGTGTGGCTCTTCCATGTGGGTGGAACAAGCTCTGCTTTACCCTTGGTAAAAGCAAGAGGCATCAGCCTGATGTCTCCCAGCATATGACTGCTCTGGCCCAAGCCTCCCTTCCTCACAGCCTGCAGGAGGGACTCTTGAGTGAGGTGGGTGGCACAAAGCAGTTGCATCTCCTGTGAAGCTGGTGCTGCAGGTTGGGCATCCCAAGTAAGCACTTGAATCACTGGTACACTCTGCTGCCCAACAGGTCCCATGAACACAAGTTGGGCACATCTGTGTGGTGTTGCCCTTTCCTAGAATTTCCTTTTGTTCTTATTTGTATAGCTGGTATGGCAGAGATGTTTAACTTGGTGGTTATTGGTATGCAGACCCTCATTTTTCCTGAATGAGTGATGCTCTCAGCAGCACTACTTTTTTGTTCTAGCTGAGAACTTCCTGATTGTATAGAAGATTGGGTGGGGTTCTTTGTTTAATCTGTCTCTAGAGAGCACTTTATTGCACGTACTTAACTTCCTGTTGAACCCTTCCAAATGGAAATGGCAGTGGAAGAAGTTATTTCTGTTCAGTTTTCACTTATACTGAAGTTGTAACTTGTGCTTCTTAATTTTTTCTACCTGAAAGGCTACACATATAAATACACAAATTCTTTACATTTTTATTAGGAATCCTATTTAAAATAAGAAAAAAAGCAGACCTGATTTATAGAAATATTAAGTGCTCAGCCTGAAAGATTGCAAAATGCCATTTTAATGTGAAAAACCTGTCCAGTTGTAGCAATGAGGAGAGTCAACATCTCCAGTGAAGCTTCTGGTATTTGGCATAATGCCCTGAAATGTGGTTACCTTCAGTGTTAAAGCCTTTCATTTGATTCTGTGCCTACCAAGTGAAATATTTATCTCCCTCTGTGGCTGAACTGAGACCTTGTGTGAACAATGACTCTTACACCCAGCTTTCAGCCTCTCCACACCGGTGCCAGTTGGCAAGGGTCTTCGCTCTGTGTTTGGATGGTGTCAGTTCTCCTTTTCTACAGGGTGACCATAGTTGTTAACCTCTTTGCCAGAGCAGTGTTGTACTGTTGCATAGTTGATTCTCTGCAGTGCAGAGATATGAACCTGCTGTTGGGTAGAGGTGTGTGAGCTCTAGTGCTGCTTTGGAAATGCTCTAGTGACACTTAGAGAAAGGCAAAGGTTAAGATGGGAGGATGAGGCTTGCTTGTTCCTGCAGCTCTGATGACAGAAAAGGTTATGTTCTTAATTTTCTGTGCTGGCCACTTCCCGTGTATCTTGCATATCTTGTATTCCACTCCTGCCTGCAGGTTCGGAGGATGGGAAGATTCACGTTTGGAATGGGGAAAGTGGGATGAAGGTGGCTGTGCTGGATGGGAAACACACAGGTCCTATCACCTGTCTGCAGTTCAATCCAAAATTCATGACTTTTGCTAGTGCATGTTCCAATATGGTAAGGAAAGTTTTTAAGTTCCTCCTGGCTGCTGACTCTTTTAAAAATGAATGTGAGAATTTTCAGTGCCACCAGTGGGTACTTTAGGATTTGGCAAGAGCCAGGCCCTGCCTGTTACGTTTGGCTTGTGCCTTACCTGGCCATGCAAGGCTTCACCCTGCCAAACATGTGGCCTTCACACGGAAGCAGAGCAGTGAGTGCCCATTCCTGCAGAAGTGAGTTTTCAGATTGCTTCACACAGCTGCCACCCTCACTTTGTGAGAGACTGGCTTGCTCTGGAGAATGTGCTGTGCAAACCAATCCAGCATAAGCAAGGGTTGTAACTCTGGCCTGCTGGGAGGGTGTTGCTGGTGCTTTGGTAGTCTCTGGTTGTGTGCCTATAGAAGCCATCAGCTCCTGCAGTGCACTGTGGAAGTGATTGGTGTACTGCTATGTAAAAGTTTTTCTTTTCCCTCTTCTGTAGGCCTTCTGGTTGCCAACTATTGATGACTAATTCCTACACTGCAGCTGCTGTCAGATGACTTCCATACTGCTAACAGCAGCCCATCACTGCAAGCATAGTATTGGAATTGCCTGGATCTCCTAGACTGTGTTCCTGGTCCTGCACATGTCTCTTGTCTTACCTTTACCTGCTGCATTCCTTTGCAAGGACTTCTCTACCCAGCCTCTTGGCATGTTCAGATGTGGCGTGCTACGTGTTCTTACCTTACAGTCCATGCCCAGCAGGCTTCAGCTGAAGTTGGAACTGACACAATATTATTTTTTAAGAGCATTGAAGTCGTGTTTAATTTACAGAATGTTTGTGGCATTTTTTTAAGCTGTAATTGTGTGTTTTCCTTCTGTAAGTGCACAAGGTTATTGATGTTCCAAGGTGGAACGTGCAGAGTTCTTCCCATAAGCTCATGTTTTTCACATCTGGGATCTCTCTGGTTTCACTGCAGTCCACAGATACAAAGTCATTTCTGTGCCAAATGTGAACACTGACACAGTCCACAGATACAAAGTCATTTCTGTGCCAAATGTGAACACTGACAGTTTGCAACTGAAACAGCAGATGCTGGATTCTCTTGCAGTGGAACTCGCCACAGGAGAGGATGACTGTAAATGTCCATGTTACAGTTGATTATCCTCTTTTTGATTTAGTGTGCAACAAACCGGACAGGTTTTGTCCGCTGCCAGTTTGCCGGAGGCTCCCTGCTCTTTGCTGTGCTAGCATCCAGGAGGTCACAGAGACTACTGATGAGGGCTGGACAGTGTCCCAAGCAATAAAGGAGTCTATCAGCAGGATGATGAAGAGACCAGACTGAGACTGAAAGCACAGTCTGCCTGTGTATCTTTGTTACCTATCATCTTGGTTTATCTTGTAAATACGGGGTGGGGGGGAGGGGGGGAGGAGGAGCAGTGGGAATGGTCCATATTTTTTTACTTTTAGATATTAAAGAATATAATGTGGGCAGTTCTGTGGGGTGTCTAGGCTGTTTACCTTAATCAATGCAGTTTTCCCCTCCTGGTTTATAAATATGCTCCATTAGATATTCCCCATACCAGGCTTAGACCTTTATCCCTTTCTTGATAAAACTGATGTCCACTCAGTTCACGATCTGTTTTATTACAGGTCCTGCAGGTTTTCAGCAAAGGCCTTGAAAAAAATGATGCTTTGGTTAGGTGGTGTCTTCAGAATTTAATTTTAAATGTCTTACCTGTGGCTGAGATGACTCTGCTTTGCTATGGCCCTGCTCCAAGAGATGGGAGGGATGTCCTTTCCTGCTCCAGGGGGGTTTGTGGGCATATGGCACAGGAGGGCTGCAAAGCTGATCTTCAAGCCTGGTTCTGGTTTCCTGCATTGATGCTTCACTGATCACACATCCACTGGCAGAGGCTCGGTCTCAGTGTGATGTTCGTTGTATTCTTGCCTTTCAAATGCTCTTGGTTTTATGTGCTGGGTCACAGCTTGGAAAGTTGATGCTTTCCCTTGCTCAGTCATGTGTGCTTCCCTTCAGTGTAAAGTACTGGTAAGGTGAGAGGCACAGTCATGGGCATGTTCTCTCTGCCATTTCTGAAGTGCCAGTCCATACTGGAGAAGTGCACTCGAGCATTTGCCCTTAGGTCAGTTGTCAGGATGTTCCCCTATTGGCAGCAGAGTTTGTCTCAGCTGTGGGGCCTTTACATATATAATGCACAGCATGTCTCAGTGGCAAAATGGATCAGCTTGTGGGACAGCTGTTACTGTTTAGATTTTCCTTCAGTTTCTTTTTTTTTTCCCCACAGTTCTTGTCAGTGGAAATGGGCTGAGAAATGGGGAGCAAGCATTTTTTCCACCACTGGTTCCTTTGTGGTAGCAGCACATGTTGAGCTCCAGCATTTACCTTTGACTGTCAGCAGGAGGGCTGCCTGTGTCAGCCTGTCCCCTCAACTCGATATCAGTGCTGTGGTTGAAGCTTCTCTTCAGCCTCTCTGGCTTTTGCCTCTGCTGATGCTCCTGCACAGTTTAGAGACGTAACAGCTGGGCTCATTGATCTTAGGTCTTTTCCAATGATTCTGTGATTTCCAGCAGCATGGGTCTGTGATGTGAATACTGTCCTTCAGACTGAAGGAGGGAAAGGAACTGATGCTTTTGGTCTTGCCACACAAGCCTGCTTTTGGGGATGCAGAGGATGGATCTGTGCTGTTACACCAGCATCCCTCTTCCCATACTGTACTGTCCCACCATCACCTATAAATGCCTAGTGTGAAGGGAGACAGTCTCTACCCTCATGGTTGACTCACTTCCCACATCCACATCAACTCTGTTGCATTTCAGGCTGCTTGGTGCTGTTTTACCATTGTTGGTGTTTCCATAGGCAGCCATATTTCGCAGTGGTTTGTATCATACAGGTGTTTGGTATACAAGTATATGTGTTTTAACAGTTAAATTTCATCATTCTGTAGCAAATCATCTTTCAGGGTTTTATCAAGCCTGTTGCCTAAGGAAGTGAGCAGAGCCTCTGGCCACTATTCTTGTTACTCTTCATGGGGTAATGCCTGGAAGTCTTTTATTCTAAAAATGCTCTTTGCTATGTGGTTTGAGCACTTGTCTAAAGACCATTGTTCAGCTCTTTTTCACTTGCAGTGTTGTAAAACATTATGCATTAAATGTGTAAGAGGACCAAAAGGCCAATCTAGGATGTAGAGACTGAGAACATGGCTGTCTGAAGAGAAATTTACAGGTTCATGCCCAGCACAGCACTAATGCTCTGTACTAAATCAAAGCTGAACACCTTCCCGCAGCCAGTTGCCTTCCACTTGGACAAAGGTGTCTTTCTTAGTTGACATAGCTCTGAGTGTTTTCCATCTGCCTTTAAAAGAGGGAAATGTGCCAAGCATCTTCCTTATCATGTGTTTCTTCAGAAGATTGAACAGGAAAGGTGAATAGTTTCTAGCTTCTGTGTGCTCCTCTGAGGACTGCAGTTTCTGAAATGGACTTCATTAAAAACTGCTCCCAGGAGTGTCCAGCCTTCTGTAAAGCCAAGCAGGAAACAGCCTTCCCCCTCCAAATTTCACATTTAGAAGATTAATCTGCCCCATGTTCTTTGGGATAAAGCCCTTCAGTCAAAACAAAGGGGAAGTGAGACTCCACAGCTTGCCTTTTAAGTAAGCAGTGCTGGTGACTGAGTGCAACTTCTTAGGCTGCAGGAGATTTTTGGTTGCAAATCTCCAAGTTAGACTTTGAGAGAGGATTTTATTACTGAGGCTCCCAGGTCCTTGGTAAATGTCCCAGCCCCTACTCTGGGGGACACAGAAGCAAGTGAACAAGTTTGGAAGCAGCAGAGTTATATTTTCCAAGGCATCTGGACTGTATTTGCACTTTAAAGAGAGGTTTTGGTTCAGGGGCTAGGATCCTGGTGGGCCTTTTGGGAACTCGTCTCTTTGGTCATGAGCTGCTATGGAGAGTGACTCAGAGGTGGTATCTGCCAGATGAGTGTAAATACATAAAGTCAAATTATGCTTTGTCATACAATTCTACGTATGTGGAGAATTCAATATTGTGGCTGTTAATAAATATTTTGTAGAGATCACTGCGTTTGTCCCATGTGATATACCTTGCTGGTTTTGTAGAGGGGGAATGGGAAAATCATCCATTTTTTAAAAAGTCCCTTTATTTTGGAAAATCAGAATCTCTGTGGTGGAAATTGTGATGCTCTGAAGCTATCCCTATGCAAACTGTATTTTAAGAGGTTTTTTTCTTGCCTAGGAATGTATCAGGATAGAGAAGCAGTCTTGTAAGTTTGTTGAGGTATGGTGCCCTGGGTAGAGGGGTCTGGAGGGAAGAAGCAAGCCCTTCTTGGCAGGAAAGTGAGGAAATTGCTTATTGGGTTGAGTAACAGGAGATGTGGCTTATTAGTCAGTGTATATGTAACATGACAGCTGCTGTAGGGGGGATGGAAGCCTGTTTCATTAATGTGGGTAGAACCCCATGTGCATTGTTTTCAGGTTAACTCGAGAGGATGGGGGAAAAGCAAAGCTGGAGTGCAATATTTTTTGTTCTATCGTTTAAACCTTGAGCATTCAGCTGAGAGCCTCCTCCTTCCTGGGGCTGGGCCTCCCTTGCAGGAAGTTTTGACATTTAGCCCTCGGGGTAGTACTGCTACAGGAGCCCTCCTAGTGACAACCTGGGTTTTGGCAAAGACAAATGCAAAGCAAAAAACTCCCCTGCTGTTTTCTAAGGCTCTTTTTCTCCATCTCAGGTCTGTGTAAAACCTCTGATAGGAATAAAACCCATGTTAAAATGGAGGGGGGGGAAGTGTCTTTTTATTTGTACTTCATCCTTGTGTAATTTAAACACACACTGAGTTTGTCTGCTTCACTAGGGAATCTTCTAACTTGTGTAATGAATTCTGAAAACCAAAGTGGGGACTGGGGGAGATGGGAAACTTGTCTAGACCTGAATTTTCCTGGCTAAGGAACAAGTTGAGAAGCAGATCTTCAGAGTTGAAAGCACAACTCTGGCACATCTGTGCCATGGTTCCTGTTGCAGGGAGTTTAAGCACTTGAGATTCAGCACTGCAGACACATTTAAACAAACCAGTTTATTTTACTTGAAGCTCTTCTGTGAATCAGCTGATGTACTGTAATGCTTTGGTTCTCATTGGCACTACGGCTAGAAAACCAACTCTGCTGTCAGAAATAGCCTGAATGAATAGGAAAAAAAAAGTATTAGTAAGTGTTGTGGACTAAGATCTGCTAGAAATCTGTACATTACATTACACTGATATACTTAAAGGCACTTCAACACCAGTAAGGTGTCTCTCTTATATGGCAGGCTCCTGTGCATAAATGTGCAGCTTCATCTGCTCCCATCCTCTGTTTTGAGGTGGTTCTGCCTACAAACAGCAACTTTCCCCAGAGGTCTGGGCTACCCCTGTAGGTGTGGCCACACCAAGGGCTGTCTTAGCAGCAGCTCCTGGGTTTTCAGCACATCTCATGTTACAGTAAATGGATATGAGGGACATTTTAGCTTGTGCTTCAAATTCCACACAACTTAGAAGTCAAAAAGCCAGCTCTTGAGACTGGTTCAATCCCATTCGGTCCTCATTCTTCAATATTAAGAAGTAAAAGGGGTCACTAGAAACATGGGTTTAAGTCTTACTGTACCATAATGATCTTAGAAAAAGTACTGTTCAGCTTGTATGGCCCCCTCTGCAACTTCTCCTGGGCCCAACAATGAGAAAGGAGTAAGGGGAATGACTTGTTGCCCACTGTTGCTCTCCTGTTTGTTCTTAGCTTATGCTCTTGTTGGTCTTCTATGTAAGTGCTGGCTGTGCATTTTCTTTCCTCTCTGCTGCAGATAGCTTTCCTGAAAAGCAACGTAGATACAGAGAAATCCCTCAGTCTCAGGCTGATGCCAAGTAGAGCTACAGCAGGGGGAAGTCTGAGATCCTGTGTGTTGTGCTAACAGTCCTCATCCCGGTTGTGTAGGGGGATGACAAATACAGAGACATCATCATAGGATGCCTCATGGCTCTCATCCAGCATCCACTGGTGGCCTCTCTTCTTTCCTCTTGCTCTGTATACCAAGCACTTGGCCAGTTCTGAAAATCTGTGGGTGGAAAAAAAAACAAGGTTTGGGTTAAGGTGTCACTATTCCCTTAAGAACAACACTGAACTGTGGCTTTAAGAAGACACCAGCTTTATGATTGTTTCTTAAGGATGTGGAAAGATGAGGAAGCAGTTTCCAGAGTCAGAGAGAAGAGTGCTTGATTTTGCCAGATGTGACCTAGAAGCAGTGATCTTAGCCTGCTTTTGTTATGACCAGGTTCTTTGGAAGGGGAAACGATGGCAGAACTTCTATTACCTGTGAGGATCTGTCCTGTTTTCTGCAAGGAAGCTCCTCACCATACAGGCCACCTCTCTGTTGCACAGAACATCCCAGAGGCCATCAGTTGCCATGATGAGGACATCATCTTCCTTAATGTCATGCAGAGCAAAGTCAAAGACGTTCACCTGGAAAGCACAGGAGTAAGTCAGTGCTAATCCTGCAATGACCTGGAAGGGTCAGGGAGATAACTTCCTCTGAGAGATGACAGTGTGGGACCAGGGCACTTTGAAGCTTTTTGCTTTGAACTTTTTGCTGCTATGCTTCTAGATTCTTCTGTCTTGGGGATTCTCTGGGCACTATGCAGAGAGATAGGGGATGGAATATGGAATATGGACTTGGCTAAGACCTGCCAGATCTGTAGAAGGTGGGTGCTACAGAGTAGAAACAGCATTTTTAACTCCAGCAATTCCCATGTACCACAACTGACCTTGGGAATGCAGGAGAGGAAAGGTTTGACTTCAATGTTGGTGTCAATGACTTTGAGTTGATGATCACCCAGACCTCGAGAGACAGCCAGAGTCCCCAGCAAGCGAGCCTGGCACAAACAAAGCAAAACAGTCTTGAAAAATGAGAATGCAACAACTTTAAAGGCTTGTTATAACCTATATATTGCCTTTAGGACCTTTCTCCAAGCATCACCCACAACAGCCCCTGTAAAATCACAGAATGTTAGGGGT
>VYZU01030715.1:0-27291 GCA_013401355.1 Ceyx cyanopectus
GTTTTCAAAGCCCTGGCTGTAATTTCATAGCTCAGTTGATTCCAGGGTGCATGAAGGAGATAAAGCAGCCCCAATTCCACTGTTTCTGACCGGTTTTTATCAAAAGACATCCAGGTGAGTAACTAGAGAAGCCAAAGAAGAGAGCAGAGTCTTATCTCTCTAAACTAACATATTTCCATTCACCAAAAAAAAAACAAAAAACCCCAAACAGGCTTAAACTCTCATAATCTGAGTTTTCTCCCACAAAGGGGAGCATCCTGCTTTTCCTGGGAGTCCTTAATTTAAAGAAAAGAATTAAAAGCTGGTGATTTCCCATTCCCAAGAGAGTTTGCAGAAAGAAAACCTACTTTTTTTTTCCATCTCTGAAAGCAAGGAAGCTGCTGCTCATCAGCACAGTGACAGGGGTTGCAGAGACTCTGCCTGCCTTCTTCTCAAGGCTGGAGATGATTAATGGAACTGACTGGCTGGGTCTGTTTTAAATGCCCTGAGCACTGAACTTTTCACACAGAAGGAGCTTTCCAGCAGCATGCTTCACTGTGCTGCTTCAACTGCCTGGATTGGGCCAATCATTTACCCAGTTCTTTTTTCAGCCCACTTTAGGCTTATTTCTTGCATAAAATTGCTCATTCACTGTACAAACTGCTGAAGCATCAATTATGCGAAAATAGATTAAAATGAATATTTTAATGCAAATTCAGGTCCAAGAAGAAAAGGAGAAGCCTAAGTGCCAAATTATCAGAACACAAAACTCTTTGTGGTTCCAAATGAGCTCTTAAGAAAGAACCTGCACAGGCTGCTGGACCAGGAAAAAAACTTCCATGAAGATGAAGGTAAAATAGATCAGAGGTGGTAGGGAAATGAGAGCTGTGCAATGGACATTGCTCATTTACCACTGCTGGATCCTTCAAAGAAGAAAGATTTAGGACAAGAAAATTGAGCTAACTGACCTTGATAAATGAGAATGCACTGGAGGAAGCCGAACAGCGAGCTTGGGAAAGTCAAAAGAAAATGCCTCAGATGTTGGCAAAAAAAACCCTGTTGTTCCAGAGCTGTGGAGGGTGCTGGATCTGGTGCAGAGAGAGAACTTTCCTGGGGTCCCATTGAGTTCCATGTGGATGCAGATTGAAGGCTGCTGATTTTGACCATACAGGCAGAATGCAGGAAGCTGCTAGAATGGGGTGTGGATTTATGTATAAAATGCAGGCCAAGGAAAACCAACAACATCATCTCTGCAGTTGCAAATGACTCCAGGCATCAGTTTCTATCTGAGCAGCAAATTCTGTAGGATGCTTTTCAAAGGCAGACAGGAGTTTAGAATGATTCCTTTTGTAAACAATCTTCCCAGAAGAAGCAATAAATAAAAGCAAAGGAAAAACTGATCAATTCCTGGCTGTACCTTCAACAAGTATCTGTACATCCCTTCAAAAGCCTGAGGAAGGGCTTGTGCAACCACCTCTTACCTAATTGCTCTGCTAATAAACTGTGTGTGGGGGGTGACAGGGTGTCTCCTCCTTAGCCCATCAGGGCTAAACACTTGTCCTCTAGATCTGAGAGATGATCTGGTTTGATATCACATCATTAATGCTCTTGGAGGATGGCCAAGCCCAGGAGCCCAGCACACAGCCCAGGAGCCTTACACCCAGCCTGGGAGCCCAGCATTCAGCTGGGGAGACCTGCCCAGGAGCTCAGCACCCAGCTGGAGAGCCCAACACCCAACTGGGGAGCCCAGCCCAGGAGCTCAACACCTAGCCCAGGAGCCATGTGCCCAGCCTGGGAGCCCAGCATCTAGCTGGGGAGCCCAACACCCATCCCAGGAGCCCAGCTAGGGTGCCCAACACCCATCCCAGGAGCCTAACACCCACAGCCTGGGAGCCCAGCATCCAGTTGGGGAGCCCAACCCAGGAGCTCAGTACCTAGCCCAGAAGCCAAGTGCTCAGCTGGGAAGCCCAATACCTAGCTCATGAGCCCCACACACAGCTGGGAAGCCCAGCACTCAACCAGGGAGCCCAGCACCCAGCTGGGAAGGGGGTAGAGCAGGGTGCCCCTACCACCCCCCCTGCACTGCTGCCAAGGCACCACCCGCTGACGAGCCCAGGCTTCCTTTTTGCTACAAATCAGAATCACCAAGAGCACCCAAGTGAAGCAGCAAATCGTGCCAGCAGTCACCCAGGGGTGCTGACTTGCCAGCTCAGGAGTTCACTCCCAGCTGCCTTTCTCAAGCCCTCAACCCAAGAGAAGGAAGCAGAAGCTGCCACGCCAAGTGAGCACCCGGCGCGCTCAGCCGCTCGCACGTGCACACAACCCCCTTTGTTACACCGGGGGGGTAGAGGCACCACGTGCAGAGCTGTAGGTTGCTGCCACCCCTCGTTGGAGCAGAAATTCCCAGCACTCCGTGCCAGCTTCTCAACGGCCTCTTTGTTCCAGCCCTCCCCTCCCCTCCACCTCCCCTCTAATTTCATCAAGATGTTGTTGGGATCTGTGCGGCGCTTGCTGGGCTGTTCCGCATTCCACCCAACATGAGCGACTTCAGCTTCCAAATATTTCTTGGAGGGGGGGTTGGAGAATAAATGTGAGAGCTCCAGAATGCTGTCAACATTTCCCAGCCTGGATCTCAAGCCTCCAGATCAGAGAGAAAGGTGGTTGGGCTTCAAAACAAACACACCGTGAAGTTCCCGAGATGCTGGCGGTAGAAGATGCACGAGGGTGGTGGGGGAGAGCCCAGAACCTCTTATCAACACCTCTTATCTCTTAACTCAAAGTTATATCAGGGCTGGGACTGGATCCCAAATCTCCTGATGACCTCACTAACAAGACCATTTGGACATGTCTTTGAAATAATTAAGTGTATCTGGGTGGAAAAGCACTAAACGTTGTAGTGCTTTTGGAATCCACTGTGGGAGCCACGAGGCCAGTGGGTTGAGATCCTGCTGGGACAAGTGAGGGGATTTCTAGGGGTGCAAGATCCTTTTAATTCCTCTCTACAGCAAGGGTACAATACAGTCTATTTACTAGGCATTAGTTACATCTGCTTATAAAGTTTGCTGAAGGAAAGGCTTGCCAGGTAAAATTTTCCAAGCTCATACATATAGCACTTGAATCAAATTTGCTAATGAAAGTTTCTTTTTTATAGGTAGATATTTATTCTCTACAGGTAGATTCTAGCTTTTTAACAGTCCTGCCTTTAATAGATTTGCCTGCAGTAGCAAATATGATTTATCACCTTCATGTTCTCATCTAAACCATCCACCAGCTTCACTGCACAGAGTGCTCCATCAGTCCAACCTGTTAGAGTGTTTAACCCAAGCTTCTCCCCCAACTTCCATGGATAAAGGCCATAATCATATGGCCTTACAAACCAGGAATTCTTCTTCTAAAGCTTCAAACTCTCCAGACTTTAAAGAAAAGCTAGAAAAACAACATCTATGTCATCCAGCACACACGCATATTTTGGGTGATAGATCATCAGTTTCCAGTTTAATGGTCCATTATGCACCAGGCAGTCCCCATTTAAATTGCAGTTGTATTATCTGCTTTTCTCCACCATTTCACTAGTGATTTGTTTCACCACTATGTCAGTAATAAGGAATTTTCCTTATTACAGCAGAATACTGTGATCTGAAAAGCCATTCCTACATGAAACCACATCACACTGCTGCCTCCCATTCCCTGTGCTGAAAGAGCTGCCTCTGAAGGACTCCCACCCCCTCTTTTTTCTTCTTTTTTTCTTCTTTTTTTCCTCTTTTTTTTTCAGAATTCTCTGCTGATCCTATTGAATCTTGGGCTTCATGACCTGGGGTGCACAATGAAGGACCTGGGGTGCACAATGAAGGACCTGGGGTGCACAATGAAGTGCTGTCACCTCATTCCTGGCTGAGCTGAACTCACACTGCAGAGGATACAGACGAGCAGGTCTGTGTAGTGAAAGACAACATCAGCATCCAGGAAATTAGAAACTAAATGTAATAAGCAGGGAGCAGTTTCACACATTAAACAGGGCCAAACGCTGGGTATTCCTTGCCCAATCTATACACAGGAGGGATGTTTTTAGCCTGGAAGAGAAGCAGTGAAATTACTGCTGCTGTAGCCTTCAGTATTCAGCACATCACCCTGGGCAAGGGGCTCTGAGCACATCACTGCTCTGCCCCAGTGCAAAGCATGGGCAGCAGAACAGAAACCATCCACTCCCATCACTGCTGGGGGAATCACTTCTCTGGCTCCAAAGCAGCAGATTTCTTTACTGCTACCTCAGATAAGAGCATCACACACATCACTCCACTCCCTCTCCCTGTTCCACTACACCTAAAAAGCAGCAGGTTGGAAAACCAGATTTCATTTCCTCAGTGAGAAAGCCAAAAGCATCATTTAACAACAGGCCTCTGGGTCCTTTCACTTTGAGGGAAACACAAAGAGCTCAACATCAGATTTTTCCTGAGGCACCTCAGGCAGAGGGAGACACGGTGAGGATGGATACAAATGGGATAGACCCTGTACCAACCACCCCTGCCCCTCACCCACAGCTTTACTGACAGTGTTTTGTACATTTACATGATTATTCTGTTAGGGAGAAATTCTTTTTACCAATGCCCAGCACGTTTCTTTCATAAGCAGCTTTTCCATGGGTGGGGTATTTCAAGCTTTTCCAGATCCTGGTACCAAGGCAGCAGAGACACTGCAGCTGTAAAGTAGGTCATCTTTAGCACAGACCCCTTCAGAGAATTAATAAGCCTTCTTCCTTGATTACTGCAAGGCTTTCAGCCAACTCATTGTGGATTTTTCATTTCACATCAAACACTATGCAGGGTGCTGGTAGATACACTGTTTTGAGGTTTTTTTCCACAATTAAAGGTATTAAACTGGATGCAAATTTCAAATCCTCAGTTTTGGGTTTTTTCTTCATAGCATGACAGGGTTTTCTCCCCATGAACACCACAACTGAGCTGATACAGGAGTGGAGAGGAATGCTGCACCCTCAAAGCAAGAGCTGTAGGGTAACCACCCCTCCCTGGCCCCACCAGTCCACCCAGAGAACAGGACAAGACTGGGTTACTGTCCCCAGCACCTCCAGAGAGCCTTCCAGTGCTGCAGGGAGCCCCAGGCTAGAAGCAGAGCAGATGATGTTTAACACCCAGCAGGACCCACACTCATGGGCAGTGCAGGCAGCAGCAAGGCAGGAGGTTGTGAAGGTATCTGGCTCTGTTTCAAGGCTCTAGGAAGATGCCAACCAACAGCCACAACTTGTCCCAGGGTCCCGCACAGACCCTGAGCTTATACAGAATAAATCTGCCCTGCTGCCCATTTACAGTTGTCAATCACTGTCAAAATCTGTCCAAAAAAACCAGTTTGTTCAGAAAGAACTGGGAGTGGCTGAGGATTCCACAGCCTATTCCTTTCAAAAGGTGTCTCTTCCTTAAATCTGAACAAGACTCACTGCTTCTAGGGAAATCTCAGAAGCAACAGAGTGATTCAAGATAGCAAGCTAAAAAGGCTGCTTCTCGCAAGGCTGGGTACCAAGGGATGACACTAAAAAGAGGCATCTGTGGGTAAGAAAACCTGAAAACCACCTGAGAGACCCAGAGCTTGGACCAAGCAGAGAAACCCAGGGCTACAGTGAAATGCCAGGGTGATGGGGTAGAGTCAAAAGGGAGAAAAGATGAAATCTAAGCAGGAGTTGGCTCAAAGGGAAGGGTGTTTTGAATACAAATCTATAAATATACAAATAAAATGGTCCTGAGAAGCAGGAAGGAATCAAAGGACACTCTCCACAGAAGGAGAATGGGGAATGGAGTGTGCATGAGAACAGCAAAGTCTTCCAGGAGAGGGAGAAGGGAGCAGAACAGCAGTGCTGGGTGGCACAGGGGCTTTCAACCTCAACCCAGTACGAAGCCCTGTGCTGAATCATTAACTGCTGGGCAAATAATATTACCTCCTACCCAAGGTGCAACAACTGGTTTGGCCAATTCCACCCATTCCCCCCCTAGTTGTATTTGCTTAGGAGAGCAGTTATTTATTTCACCATTTCTCTTCTTTTGCTTTTATTCTACTGCAGAATTGCACTGACACCAGTTCTGGGCCACTGAAGCCAGAGCCCAGATCCCCCCTGACACCAAGATTCACGTCCCAGGCTGCTTGACCTGCCCCTCACTGACATCATCTCCTGAACGTATCTACTTGGGAGGAACCAAACCAGAGGGCACTGGAAGTGCAGAGTGTTCAAAGACAAATACCTACACCTTTGGCTGCACGTTTCCAGTGAGCTATCAAAGCACCTTGGGTGTGAACAGCCCAGAGCTCAGAGATGGGAAGGTTTTGCAGGGAGAGCAAACTGAGAAAGCAAACAAACCCCAGAGGTGGGAACCAACGGGGCCAACACACACTGTCCATCCAGCACCACTTCAGGGCTGGCTCCAGCAGCAAACACAGCTCCTCTTATCAGCAGAGATACCTTTGAAGTGCCTGGCAAGCTGCCACCTAACACTCCAACAAGGAAAAGACCCTCCACATCATAGCAGAGCTGCAGAGAGGGATCTCTCCATCACAAGACACCAACAGAAAAGCTGCCTGAGATAAAGCCCCGGACCACGCAGGCTTCCCAGGAGACTGCAAATCCAAATGCTGCCCACACAGACCCTCTGGAAACCCTGTGTGCAGTGCCAGCTCCAGTCCTGCAATTTCAGAAGCCCCCTGATTTCAGGACAGAGCCATCCAAGCTGCACTGTCAGCACCCCTCTGCCCATCACAGAGCCAGCCCAAGGGTGGACACAGGACCTGTCTCAGCCTGGGGAGTCTCCACTGCTGTGGCTGGAATCACAGCATGGTATGGGAAGGGACATCTACAGATAGAGTCCAACCCCCCTGCCAGAGCAGGGTCACCCAGGGCAGCCCACACAGGAACAGATCCAGGCACTGGAAAGTCTCCAGAGAAGACTCCACAGCCTCTCTGGGCAGCCTGGGCCAGGCTCTGCCACCCTCACACTACAGAAGTTCCTCCTCATGTTGAGCTGGAACCTTCTCTGCTCCAGTTTATCCCCATTGTTCCTTGTCTTGTTTCTGGGCACTGCAGAGAAGAGACTGGCCCCTTCCATCTGACCCCCACCCCTCAGATATTTATAGACATTAATAAGCTCCCTCTCAGTCTTCTCCTCTCCAGTTCCCAGTTCTCTCAGCCTTTCTTCACAGGAGAGATGCTCCAGTCCATCATCCTCACAATCTCTCTTGGACTCTCCCCAGTGGAGACAAACTTCATGTTCTCAGCACTCCTGACACTCCTGGACAGAGACAGCCCTGGTTTGCCACCTGGGGCTCTGTGCTGCTCCACAGTCAGCTCCCAACCTGCTTCCCTCTGCACCTCCACTGCCCTTGAGGATGCTTCTCCTTCCGAGCTCAGACCTTATCAGCCCCATCCAGGCCTTTCACAGCTTTAAGGCTGGATTACAGCTCCACACTGCACTTAAGATCTCCCTCCTTTGAACAAGCTCCCCATGTGTGGCAGTGCCAGATACAGCAACTGGAGAGTTTAGCCACAAAAGGGATCTCAAGCACATCCTTTTTTTCCCTGCCTGTCCTCCCCAGCTCACTTGCTCAATCCCAGCAGGACACAAAGCATTGATTTCAGGAAGCCCTCAAATCTAAATGGGCTAAGAAAATGCCTCAGGATTTTCTTTCAACTGCCCTCAGCAAAGAAATTAGGTTTGTATCACTGTCCTCTTGGCTTTCACAAGCAGTTTCCAAGTGGAAGTTCCTAGAGCACCTCCAAGCAGTCAGACACATGTGGAGTATTTAAGAAGGTATCTTCTAAACAGAACTCTTTAAAAAACTAATGTTCCTCAGACTCAAATCATAAACTGTCCTCCTTTTTAACACATATTCCCTTTGCAGCTTGAGCCAAGGACAGAGAGCTCCCAAACCACAAATCCAACAGTGACAATTTCCATTGGAAAGCAGGGAAAACCAGCTCTCTGAGCACCCAACAGCATCACAGCCACAGCTCCTCCACTGTCTCCTCCTTGCTGTGTGTGTCAGAGCAGGGAGGAGACAGTGGAAGGGTTGCGAATGTGCTGGAAAAACCACATGGCACACGAGAGGCTGGAAACTCAGGTCTCTGAACTGGCTCACCCAGGTCCATGGAGAAGCTCCAAGGATTTCACAGAATCACAGATATTAGGGGCTGGAAGGGACCTAGAAGATCATCTAGTCCAACCCCCCTGCCTGAGCAGGATCACCTAGACCAAGTTGCCCAGGAACAGATCCAGGCGGGTCTTAAGTGTCTCCAGAGATGGAGACTCCACAACCCCCCTGGGCAGCCTGTTCCAGAGCTCTGTCACCCTCACTGAGAAAAAGTTCTTTCTTGCTAAGAGCACCAAGTTAATCCAGCTGGTGCCACTGTGAGGAGGAATCTAAGGGGACAGGGAGAAGAATGTCACTTTAGATTTTTCTCATCCATAGGACTCATTTCTCTTGGGGCCTGCATGGTTTTAACTGCTGGTTGGAAGGACAAAAGTATAGATTATTCTGAAATATCCTACTGAGTCACTGAGTTATTTCCCTGCAGATACTGATCAGAAAGGCCTGAGCAGCCCTAAGTGACTTCAGCCACTTGTCCCTGTTTTTTTCATCCCGAAAAAGGTACCATTATGGTTCCCTTACTCAACCACGTGGCATCCAGATGAGACAGGTTGCTGGTTTTGTTTTTAACCACCCAGCACAACTGGAATAGGAACTGAATACCTGTTTTGGCCTTCAGCCACTCTGGGATCTCTGGCAAAACCTCCAACAACAAGCAGTTGGAATTCAGTACCAAGTGCCTTTTGTTTGCACAAATTAATAGGGAGTTTGCATTTGGGCTGTGAGAAAAAGACACCAGAGGGGTGTTTGGTTGGTGGTCTGTTATTTGTTTTTAGTCAAATCCTGCTGTCCAAATGAAAACAAAACAGTGCAAGGCCAGGCTTAGACAGGGGGCTGAAAATCAAGATGGTCATTTCCAGCCAAACCAGGATAATATCCATTTCCATGTAGCTCTTTGCTGAGGCTTTTTCCTCAACCACCTTCCTGGAACACAGCCCTTGTTGAAATTCAGTGGGGAGATTACTTATCCTTGGGAGGGATTAGAGGAATTGAAGAGTAACTGCCATTCAATAATCCTGTGTAAGTATCTAATCAAGCATAATGTAATTACCAGAAAGTTTTAAAAAGTCAAAAAGGCCTTAGTGTGATGTGACTGGGGAAAGAGAATGTTCCTCCTCTACTTGGGCAGTGTGTAACACTTGGGCAGATTTATCATCCTCCTTTCTACCTGTTAAAAGCTCAAGAAACAGAGGAGAAGGAACACAGCAGCACACTTCAACTTCTCATTCTGCTAGAGAATTCAGCTGCCTACACATACAAAATCCCTGCTGTAAAGGAGCAAACTCCTCCTGCTCTCCAGGTAACACCACGAGGTGCTGCTCCTTCCACTGCATCCTGACACACAACCCTGAGCCTCTTGCACTCCTGGCAGTCTGAGGGACCTGCATCAGGAAGGCTCTTATCAGTTAAAGCAACACAGAGCTGTCAAATCTCTGAACACTCTGTCCTTGAGATGTTTCAAAAGGACTGTCAAGACTCCAATCACTGACTGCACCTAAACAGGTTTTAAACTCACATGCCAATCTAATGTAAGAACTGAAACCACCAAACTGGCACCACCAAAGGTAAAAATATGGACCCCAAAATGCACCTTTTTTTTCCTCAACTGTTCCTTTATTTCCCTCTCTGAAGCAATGGGATTTAGGATGAGTCTCCACAAAAGCATCCTCTAGAAACTCAAGTTCTTCTGCAACCCCCTTCTCCAGGCCTTGCAATAGCAGATCATGACACACTGCAGGGGTTGGGAGTGGGAAAAGAGAAACTGCTTTCAAAGGTAGAATGTTTCTAACACAACGAGCAGTAGATGTTACAGCCACTGACAAACTCTGAATGGACAAAGCTCCACCATTCCATGGGAGTTTCAAAGCCTCCAGACTCTGTTTCTTCAACAACAGACTCTTAATAGAAAAATACCCTCCCACCCCATCCTACCTGTTTTTTCCAGATGGAAGTCAGGGGGAGTAAAGGAGGGATAAGGCCAACAAGAGAGCCCTTAGCTGCATTTCCTCCTCCTTCCAGAGAAGGACAACTCATCCATTTATCATCTAGCATAGTAGGAATTCTCCCTAACTTCTCTTTTAACAGCAGTTTCCCCTCTAAGGTGGATATAATTTTTTCTTGAGAGAGCTATTCTTACTAACATTGAGAGCTGAAGACCTGAAGGGTTTTTAGGTTGGAGCTGAGGAACAATTTCTTCCTCTCCAGGGCTGTCCAGGCTGCCCAGGGCAGGGATGGAGTCCCTGTGATCCCTGGAGGGGTTTCCAAGCTGTAGAGCTGTGGTGCTGAGGGACATGGGTCAGTGGTGCCCTGGCACTGCTGAGGGATGGTTGGACTCCATGAGCTGAAAGGTCTTCTCCAACCTGAACAATTCTATGACTCTACTTATCAACATCTCCCAGTGCATCTCCAGCTGCCAGCAGGTTATGAGGGGAAAAACCCAACCTGAGTTGAGACCAACAAATCTCAACTGAGCACACTGGAGAAAATCCTAAGATCTCAGGAAGGAGACAAATCCTCGAGCAACCAAAGGGAAGCCAACCCTGGTACCCACAGAGAAAGCCACTCTAGGCAACAATAAATGATGGCCCAGAAGTTAAGGGTTAAACTTTGGCATTTGAGGGGGGTCCAAGAGACCCAGGTGTGTTGTTACCTTCTTGAAGAGGCGCCCCGAGTCTTCGCTGACCTGCACGAAGCGGGGGATGATGTTGTTGAGATAGATGTCACTCAGGGTGGTGTGATCCCTGCTCTCCCTCTTCACCTGGTTCAGTAGCAGGTTCCAGCAGTTCACTGGTGACAGCACGTTCTGGTCCTTCCTACAGAGGGTACAAGAGATAAGAATGAGTGGGATGGTGCCCAGAGGTGGACAATGTGATTCTGTTGCTCACGTTCTATGCCTGTAAATGCAGCTATGGGATGTGTCTGGATGTGCTGAGGGAGGCAACAAAACTACTCCAGCACACAGAAAAATTCACCTTCAGTTCCACACCCACAGGCCTCCGCATTAAAATTAGAGCTGGGTGGATTCAGATCAGACATGAGGAAGAATTTCTTCCCCAGGAGTATGGGGAGACTCTGGCACAGGGTGTCCAGAGAGGTGGGGGAAGCCCCATCCTTGGCAGTTTCTCAGGCCAGGCTGGATGGGGCTCTGCGCAACCTGCTCTAGTGGGAGGTGGCCCTGCCACGGGCAGGGGGTGGAACTGGATGAGCTTTAAGGTCCCTTCAACCCTGACCATTCTATGATTCCAAGCATTCAGCTGGCTAAACATCTGCACAGGAAGCAAAACATATTCCACTTAGGAGAGCAGTTACCTACAAACAACTCTGTGTCCTGAGCAAAAGAGAAACACTGATCCTGCAAGCTTTATTTTCTGACCTCTGAGCCCACCCCACCTTCCCACAGCTGCTCCCTGCAAATAAACACCACAAAGGGAAAGAAGGGATGATGAGAGGAACCTCTCGGCTTTCTTGGAAGAAATGCAGCTGAATTTCCATTGAAAAAGGGAATATTCTGCACTTAAAAGGACAGAGATCTCTGCTGCAAGAAATGTCTGATGTTGGGAAAACTGACAATTAGGCCACAGCACTTACCACCCTTCTTATAACATCACTGTTTGGATTTGTAGGGCAATAGGGATGATTTTTAGATCAAGATGAATAGTTTCAGAACTGCTGATCTGGATGCCTTGTTTCTTTTGGTTAAAGAAATAAGGAAAAGCTCAGGAAATGACTTCAGCTTGTGATCTGGACTGCTTCAAGGTTTGGAGCGTGTAGTGGAGGGGGTATAAAAAGGATTCTGGGCTTTTGAGGGGAAAAAAAAAAAAAAAAAAAGGAAAAAAGAAAAAAAAGGAAAAAAAAAGAAAAAAGAGGAAAAAAGAAAAAAAAAAAAAAAAGGAAAAAAGAAAAAAAAGGAAAAAAAAAGAAAAAAGAGGAAAAAAGAAAAAAAAAAAAGAGAAGTCACAGATTTGTGTAGAGATGGTGTTTTCCTTCTTACTCCAGTGTCCTGCCTTGCAGATACTGCTGCCGTGCAAAGCCAGATGGGAAGACCAAAAAGCAAAGCCCCCCAAGGTTGAAGCTGCCAGATGTTGTGCCATATAAATCAAATTGTCACCCCCTGCTCTGCAACCAGAGTTTGGAGCCGATCGTTTGCTTTGTTAATGTGCCAGAGAGCTTATTAGTAACTGTCCAGCTGTGAATCTACAGGTAGTGAGCGGGCTGCAGCCAGCCCCTTTGCTCTGACTCCCCTGAGAGCACCCAGCTTTTCTCAGGTACCCATTGAGGCACCAAACCAACCTCATCCTGAGCAGCCTGACAGAGCTGGAGCAGCAAGCGTCTGGAGCAGGAGTGTGGAGAGGAGCAGCTGAGCGACCTGGGCTTCTTCAGCCTGGAGAGAAGGAGGCTCAGGGGAGACCTTCTGACTCTGGCAGCTCCTGACAGGAGGCTGGAGCCAGAGAGGGGTCGGGCTCTGCTCCCAAGGAACAAGTGACAGATGAAGAGGAAACATCCTCAAGTTGCCCCAGGGAAAGTTTATGTTGGATTTGAGGAAAACCATCTTCCCTGAAAGGGTTGTCAAGGGCTGGCCCAGGCTGCCCAGGGTAGGGGTGGAGTCCCTGTGATCCCTGGAGGGGTTTCCAAGCCCTGGAGCTGTGGTGCTGAGTCAGAACATGGGTCAGTGATGCTCTGGCAGTGCTGGGGGATGGATGAACTTGGATCATCTTGAAGATCTCTCCCAACCAGAATGATTCTGTGACTCTCTGACCAAGGATTACAAACTACACACACAAGCAAGGAACCAGAGAGCAGCATGGGCTGAGCACCTTGTTTTTCCAAAGAAAACTGAAGCACCAGCAGGAACCAGAAGAGAAGCAACAGTTAACTGGACAAGCCCAGCTGCCCAGGCTGCCCCACCACAGCACCCCAAGCTATTCTAAGGCAGCACATAGCCCAAATACCAAGAGCCCATGAAAAGCATGGTGAGGGAAATTGCTGGTGTCTCACGGCGCCAGATGGGTTGTAGACACACTCCGTGTGGTCAGACATGAAAGAACCATCCCACAGGGAAAAAAAAAACAACCCATCCCAACCCCACACGGTTCCAACGTGCAAGCGGCATCGTCACCTTTGGCCTCAGGCAGCCACAACTCTGCAGGATTCTACCTTTTTTCCCTCAAAATTCCTTTAATTTCTTGCTGCCTGGTAGCTTCACTAACCCCTTCAGAGCCCTGGGAGAAAGGCCTGCCCTGAACCTGTAAGGGTTCCATGTTTTCACGGGAGGGTTCTTGAAACAAAACCCCTTGATCGTGATTAGGGACAATCTTCCCAGCAATGGGAAAAAAAAAAAAAAAAAAAGCAGCTAAAGGCAGATCTTAGGAGAGAAATGAAACAGGAAAAGAGGCAGGTCCTCGCTCCAAACCTTCAAAACTACATCCAGATTAACCATTAAAGCACCTCCAAAAAAGCAGGGCTTTCCGGGGTGGAACACGGCAACAGTTTTCACAACACAGAGCAGGAGTTATCCAACTGTTTACAACAGACCCTCTTCCATCCTAAGCACAAGCAGATGGCACAGAGGCAAATTGCAATTTTCATTAACCATTGCAACCCTCAGAGGAGCTGGCAAAGCTTATTCTGCTGCCAGTTCCATGGCACTGCAGAGGAAGGATGCAAAAGAGAAGAAAAATTAGGCACTAGGGACCACAGGGTGTAATCCAGAGTGAGTTTAGTCACAATCCCTGCAGTGACTGGAGTCAGTGTTCACCCTGAAGAAAACAAAAACTCCATGAGATCAGCTGAAAACTTTAGGACCTGGATCTGAACTTTCCCAAAGTGAATTTCACCTTCACTGCGACTCTCGGACTCTCCGGCGAGGAGAGGAGGAGTTGGAGGGAGATGCCAAAGATCCAGGTTTATTCCAAGCACCATTTCTACCTGTTCAGAGATGGGGTGAGAATAGTGGAGCTGAAGAGTTTATTGAGGTTAAATGACTGCAGCTCCCAGCAGCCAGGGGTGATTGGGAGCAGGAAGAGGAAGCTGTGCAGAGATTTTTTTCAGGAACCACAAACTATGAAGCTCGGTGGTTTCTCTGGTGTTATCTTGATGGGTTCTGTGCAACTTCCACTTCAAAGGCTTCAGTTGCTCTCAAAAGATCAGAAGGGAAGATTTGAGTCCCAAGTATCTGAAATGTCTTAATTAAATTCCTCAATCATATGAGGGACTGGCAGACAAGCAAAGATTGATCTGCTTTAAGGAGAGAGGCCAGTGACACTCAGCTGGGCACTGCCAGGTCACCCTGGGCAGAGCTACAACAGAAGCACCACCCTAAGAACCAACCTCCTGCTGTTTCTTCCATAGCTTTTCAAACCTCTCTGAGTTTTGTGCTCTGCAGTGTGCTCCTCACCAGCAGCTACAGTCACACTGATGGAAAACACCCCAAAGATCCTGCCTGGGCTTTGAGATCAATTTGTACTGGTCAGGTACCCCCAGGTTTGTGGGCTCACTGAAGTTGCTGAATGAATGAAGAAAAATCTTCTGAATCCTGGTACTTGAAAGACTTAGGAAAAAAATGTTCAGGACTCAAAAGAATCTGCAAGAATCACAGGTTGAAATAGCCCATGACAGTATTTATCAAATAAAATAATAATAATAATAACAACATAACTGAGGTCCACGTGCCCCAAAATCTTGTTCCAACGTCTCCCTCACAGCCTGGGGCATCTCTCCATTAAAGAACCATTTCACCTGTAAGAAAACCAAAGCCTAAAAAGCTAAAAACTAAAGAACAAGCTCCAAACTCATTCAAAACAAGGTTTTGGTGTCCCCTGGAAGCCTTCCTGACAAAGCTCAGTGTTAACTGCAAATGTGGGGAATGACAGGCATGGACATACACGCTGCTTGCTCCCTGCCCTCCTCTTCCAAGAGATTCCAGTTCTGAACATCTGTTGTTTACAAGTGCTCAGCCTGAAGGTTGCCAAACTTATTCTGCATCTTCTACTTCAAGGCAAAGGCTGCCAGAAAGCCATCTGAATTTCATGCTGGGATATCCTGGACATCCAACTCTCCAGCTGACAATTACTAGTCAGTACCCTACTTCCAAAAATTATCTCCATTTTAACTATGGCTTTATGTTTTCTCTCCCTTTTTCTTTTTTCATCCCCCCTCATTTTCTCCCTTGAAGGAAATCACTCCAGGTTTGCCACCTTCCTCCAAGGCTGGGAGCCAGACCCACAGCCAGCACTGCCTGTAGGGACCCCTGAGACCCACCAGGCAAGAGGGACACCTGCTGAGCTGGACACTGACTTAGCTGTTGCTGCAGAGACCCCGAGTGAGGCAGATCTTTAAGGAGTGATCACAACAACAATCTTGTGACCAACAGACTCTTGGAACTGGAGTTATGAGACTTGGGTTGGGAAACGCAGGTTTTTTTCCTCCAGTTATCTTGGGGATTTATCAATGGGTACTGAAGAACTTACCTAATATATAAATTTTATATAACTATTCTCTTTAATAGTCTGTTCTAAATGAAAAAAAAAACAAACTAAACCAAGAAACATTTTAAAAAGACAATAGGCAAAGTGAGGTCTATCAGCCATGGCAGAGTAATTAAAAACCAGTAAAACCTGGGATATATCCAACTGTCAGCAACTTGTACATCATCTTGCCTAAACCAATCTGTTCCCCTTCTTCAAAGGCATCAAACGAGACTCACACCCACCTACCTCTGCAGATCACTGCAAGATGCTCCCTGCAGTGATGCTGCCTTCAAACTGCAGCCTGCAAACCCCCCCAGCCCATCACCAGCAGCTCTCCTCCACTGCCAGACCCAACCACCTCCACTGCCAGACCCACCTGGAGGATGTGGCCACCTGAGCAGCTTTTCCATCCACCACGACCACAGTTAAGAAACAAGAAGCCCCAGGAGATGCATTTGTTTGAAACCCACCACAAGATTTTACTTCATACTGCTCGTTCCCGCAAGTCTGGGCTTTGAGAAGCTGGATGGGAGAGGAAAAGGGGATGGCGGAGGAGGCGGAGGAGGAAAAGGGGATGGCGGAGGAGGAGGAGGAAAAGGGGATGGCGGAGGAGGAGGAGGAAAAGGGGATGGCGGAGGAGGAGGAGGAAAAGGGGATGGCGGAGGAGGAGGAGGAAAAGGGGATGGCGGAGGAGGAGGAGGAAAAGGGGATGGCGGAGGAGGAGGAGGAAAAGGGGATGGCGGAGGAGGAGGAGGAAAAGGGGATGGCGGAGGAGGAGGAGGAAAAGGGGATGGCGGAGGAGGAGGAGGAAAAGGGGATGGCGGAGGAGGAGGAGGAAAAGGGGATGGCGGAGGAGGAGGAGGAAAAGGGGATGGCGGAGGAGGAGGAGGAAAAGGGGATGGCGGAGGAGGAGGAGGAAAAGGGGATGGCGGAAGATGCTTGAGCTGGATGGTGGAGGAAGGTGGATGGCGGAAGATGCTTGAGCTGGATGGTGGAGGAAGGTGGATGGTGGAGGATGCGCTGGATGGTGGAGGAAGCCACACAATCCAATTTCAAGGGTCAGCCTGAAGCCTCCTGCCCTCGACAGCCCTCCCTCAAATGAGCAGTTTGCAGCAAGTTGGCAGTTACAGAATAGCTCTGGAGCAGGCAAATGGATGCAAATTACAGGGCTCCTGCCTGACAGATTTCCTCCTTGACAGGGTGTTAGGAGCTCTGAAAGCAGCAAGTGGCTTGGTGAGCTGAATGACATGGTACCTTCCAGGGTAATGAGCAGGTTCTGGCAGGAACATGTCATTACTGGGTATTTATAGGGGTAGAGCCAGGAGATTACAGAGCAGCTTGCACAGCTCGTGGTGCTGTGACACCAGGTTCCTCAGGAGGACAGAGCTGATGGGTGGCTTGGATCAAATGGTCTTCTGGGGAATTCCAAAGGAGATGACAGCTTCAGCTACAGGATACCAGCCAAGTTACTCCTCACTATTCAGAGCAGGGCTGGGGATTGGGAATTAGAATTGGGATTGCTTCTTTACTGATGCCTCCAGTATTCCCACAAGGTGTGGGATGTGACAGGCACAAGTGACCCAGTAAGGACAACTAGATGGAACTACCCAGGACAGGCAGCTGTCCAAATGGGTGCCACTGCTGGGACAAACACCAACACTGAGGCAAATTATAATTCAAGTCATTTATTTAGTTCCATCTTAAAGGAACGTGCAGAATATTCAGAGTTTGCAGCTGTAAGACCACTTTCACTGCAAAGAATAAAAATACTCAGGACAAATATGGCTCTGGAGATACAGAGTAAGTCCTGTCAAGTGTCCATGCCAGTCCTGCTTTCCCAACAGTGGAGCACAGCATGAGATTTAAATGAGAACTGAAGTCAATGACATCAAAGCTGTACAGAAAGGAAACCAAGAGGGTGTCTACTTAATGGCTTTAACAAAAAGAGCTCCTAGTGGAAAGGGAAAGCTGACAGTCCCCACTTCCCTCCAAACACAGCAACAATACAAAAACAAACACTCCGATAATAGCTGGGTCCAAACAATGCTCCAAGTGACACTGCACTCTCTGGGCAGTGACAGATCCAGATGGATCCTCTCAGTCCAATCTGTCCAAAGCAGAAATTATTCAGCTCCCAAAGCTGCTTTTGCTCAGTGTTTTGCCCAGCTGCCTCCCTGACAACACAACCCAACAAGCTTGTGCTCTGCCCAGATGTCAGCTATGGCAGCCCTGTGGCTGTGGTTTTGTGCTGGACTCACTGGGCTGATGTCTCCTTGCCATGCAGCCTGCACCAGCCCCTTCTGCCCCCACAGGTCCTCTCCTGTATCCCCCTTTCTGCCTCCCCTCCTCCAGGCAGGAGTCAGGAGTAAAACAAAAGGTTTTGAATCCATGAAACCACCTTTGATACACATCATCCCAACTCAGAATGATAGGATGGTGGGGGTTGGATGAGGTCTCTAGAGATCAAGTCCAACCCCCTGGCAGAGCAGGATCAAACAGGGAACAACAAAGCAGTATGGTCAGACTTACCTGTAAATGTCTCAAGTGAGTGAGACAAGTGATTGTACATAAGAAGAGCTTTACATTTGAATTGAGTCCCATCAGCTCAGTAACTGGGGATTCCCTCCCAGCCAGTACAGCTTTATTTGGAAGTACTATTGGTGGTGTTTTGAAGTAGCAGAGAGACAACAGCCTTTAATCTTACACTGAGCATGTGTAGGATATTGAAAACAGAGCACTGCAAAGGCAAATCACAGCATCCCATAGATTAGAAACAGTTCCTCTTAAAAAAAAATAACAGACCCAAGCCACAGACACTGAAGGAAATCCCAGCTTTGTCCATCAGATCTGGTGCACAGCTTTGCTCACCTTCCCAGGAAAGGGACTCCCTTTTAGCTGTGCCAAATTTACCATCCATTCCCTATTGATAAAATAGGGCCTACCAGGAATTACTGAGCAACCAGACTATGGAGGAACATGAAATGGGTTCTGTGTTTATCAGAAACTAGGGAGACATTTCATTCTGACATTCACAACTCTGCTGGTTTCTACGTTCACTACACCAGCTCTTCTTGCAACCACATCTACGGGGGGGGAACAACAACAACAACAAAGGGCAAAAACAAAAAGGCAAATACTCTACTTGAATTGCTGGTCTTTGGTGCTCCTAGTTTTAGCCAGGAATCTCTCAGCCAACTTCTCCAAATTCCTTGAGTAATCCATCTCAATCTCTGCCTTCTTGCGGAAGAAATCCTGCAAGTCCTGAAGTAACTGGACCCGAAGCTCACACTGCTGGTCAAGGCATTTCAGCTGCTCTACCAACTGGGCACGGATCTCTGTAACAAATAAAAGCACTAAAGATTAAACAAAATCCCATTCAACACCAGAAAAAAAAATTCTCAAGGAAAATAAAAGAAAAACCAGTATTTGCAGTATGATCTCCCTCATTAGTAACAGGCTGGGAAAGCTCCACTGTGATGAAATTGCTCAGAACAGCACCAGGGACACAGCAAGAGCAGGAATGACTCCCAAGTGAAGCTGTTCTGCTGCTGGGAACACAGGGATTACAAGGGACAAGTGCATTTTTGGCATCCAGCAGCAGTGGTCACTGCCTAAAAATGTACTGAATCCCAGGCTGGAAAAAGGACTGAATGCTGCAATCCCCCCATGTCAGCTCTGAAAATCACTGCAGGGAATTTCTAGCTGATTCCTGCTCCTGGAGCAGAAATGAGACACACACTGGGATGCTCCCCAGAGGCACCAGTTTCAGATTATTCCTCCAGTTCCCCAGTCTCCAGCTGTGCAGCTCTCATTATAACCCAAGCCATCCAGCCAGATAAAGACACCCCTTCAAGAGAGCCAACACGACACCACTTCCCAGTAGGGAATTCTCTCCAGGAAGACTCTCTTAAAATACCAGCAAGTAATAGATCTATGGCTAAGGGACCCCTAAAGCTCACAGCTAGAGGGGTTAATAGGATTGTTATGTGTGGTTCTTACTGGAGAGATCTCCTGGTATTGCCACCAATATTTTCCAAAGTTTTCAAACATCTGATGGACTTCCATTCACCCCTGGAGCCAGGGTGGTGTTTTCATCCACCCACTGCTCCTGAATTGAGGGACAATAGGGAAGTGACTTGCTCACGGTCAAACAGGGCAAGAAAACAGAGCAGAAGCATGTCCCAAAATGCAGAACTATCCAGAGATGCAGCTAGGGGAGGTTATTTGGCTTTTGTACAGGCAAGAACCTCAACAGGAAAACAATGAAATGATCACTTGGATCTAAAGGTCTCTGCACAAACTCTCCAGGTGCCTGTAGTTGCTCAACTGTTTGTGCTGCTCTTCCCAAAGGTCTTCCAAGATGTCTTGCTCCAAATCAAACACCACTTGGGACATTCCCCATCAGTTCTCAACTGAGAAAAGAGGCTCCAGATGGAAACAAAAAGGACCACTTCCAAACCCTGGTAGCCCTCTGAAACCAGCTCAGCAGAACTGTGTCTTTTCATTGTGAAACTACAAGCTCAAGCTCTCAAGGTGGGACACGTCACCCACAGCTCAGCAGCAGCAAGAAGCAGTGACTGTTTCCTGGAGGGAGAAATGCACTATCAGCACTTTTCCTTGCTAAATCAAGTCAGTGTTTTTTCCAGGGGACAGCTGATGGGGCTGCCCGGGGGGGGTGGGGGGGGTGGAACAATGAGCTATTCAACTCCAGGCGGTGGGCCAGACAAGGGCAACCTTGCTCATCTTTCAGAAACACACCCCGCCGTCCTTTGCCACAAACTAAAAATCAAGAATGCAGGAATTTCCTGAGGCTTATTAGGGTATAAAGTGTCTGCTTGTTTTCCCATTTCTTATACAAGCAAAAGATAGTTTTGCTTTTCCAGACTGAACTGGGAGAACACACCAGGGTAGAGTCAGCGGCCACCTCGCACGGGACCTTTGCACATCTGCACTCACAACAACCACTTGGATTTGGAATCCACCCCTTTTGCATCCTTTAATTTCCCCAGGTGATGAGGTTAACAGCTGCTCTGAACACCAAAAAGCCTTCCACTTCTTCTCCCCTCCTAGAATTCACAGATCCCACCCACTGTGATCACAAGGAGCTACTCTGTGGAGTGCCCAAGGTGAGTGAGCATATTGAATCCAAGGTCAAGGTGCTTGTAGTCCAATTAGGATTAAACATCAGGTATTCTCCCTCTCACAGTCTTGCCCTCTACTGCAGACACCTTGCTATTGTGTTTCGAGCTCAAGTGGCTGACAACTTCATTAAAACATCCCTGGTAGCAACAGAAAGTTTTCCATCCCCTTAAAACAAATTGTTTCTTCACTTCCATCGCCAGCTCATGAAGTCACCAAGGTCAGAAGGACAGAGCTCTCTGCTAGACCCTGTATAATTTCACTCTGATCCTTTCTCCAGCTACCTTTCCAACATTCCCTGCAGTGCTCAGTGGGCATATCTAGTTTTTAATCAATTAAAGGATAAGGAAGGACTTGCTGTCTTCTGGGTTTGAGTAACATTTGTTGTTCTCAACATTTGTAATCTATTTGCCTTTTTTTTTGTTGTTGTTGTTATTTTGAACTTCAAATCTTAGAAAGGACTGCTAGGCACAAATGATACCACGTACCTGTCATGAAATAACTGTTCCTGGATAAAATGCTGGTATTTTAAGTGATGGTGCCTCTAATACTCCCATGGAAAGGTCACCACCAGTAGCTTCCATCATAAGCAAAGTAAGAGACACAGAACATTTTAAGCTCCCCCCACACCAGGTCATAATAAAACCTGAATGATCTCCATGAATGGATTGTTCCTGCTCAAAACCACCCATTGGTCTAAAGCAGAAGAGTGCAGAGATGGGTAATTCCATAACAAACCCAAAACACTCCAACCCTGCAATCTTGGGAGGGAGGCAGAATTAATAGTAGGTTATATTTAATTTTCTAACCTGCTACTTGCTTTCACACTTGAGCAGACTGTAGGAATGGTGGTGCAATTATGGACCTCTGCTGAATTCTGGGGGCTTCTCCAACTAGACCAGACACCAGAGAGCTTCTGCAGAGCTCCTGGCAAGAAAATGTCACTTTATTGTTCACCCAGTTATGCAGGCAGATCTGTCCTGGCACTACACCCTGCTCCTCTGCAGCAGGCAGCTGCTGAAAATATCTTACTAAAGTACTTTTTTAGCCTTAAGAATCCTAGAAACTGAAGTTGGAAGAAGACAAAGTTGGAAGGAGTTGGAGAAAAAGAGATTCCTGTAGCAAGTTTCTTCAGTATGTCATGAGCAGAGCTAGAGCAGCTCAGACCCAGGAGACCTCTTTGCCTGGTCATCTCCTGCACGCTGAGCAGCGTTCCTGCTTCAAGCAGGATCCTATCCCAGTGCCAGGCTGTATGTGCTGCGAGTGGTTGGCAGCAGTGACCCATCCTGCCCAGCATAGAGCACCAGGGAAGGCACCAGCAGCCCCAGCTCCTCTTCACCAAGCAACATCTCCCCCAGTCACAGAGTGTCAGGGGTTGGAAGGGACCTAGAAGATCATCTAGTCCAACCCCCCTGCCAGAGCAGGGGCACCTAGACCAAGTCACCCAGGAACAGATCCAGGAAAGTCTGGAATGTTTGCAGAGCAGGAGACTCCACAACCCCCCTGGGCAGCCCCTGCCAGGCTCTGGCACCCTCACTGGGAACAAGTTTTTCCTTGTGTTTCCCCTAAACCTCTTGTGCTCCAACTGACTCCCATTGCCTCTTGTCCTGTCACTGGATGGCACTGAGCAGAGTCTGGCTCCATCCTCCCTACACTCACCCTTAACATATTGATAAACATTGATGACCTCCCCCCTCAGTCTCCTCTTCTCCAGGCTACAGAGCCCCAGCATCCACACTGGAGCTTTCTCAGCATGTTCCCACCCCTATCCCAAATGCCACGCTGTAGAAAAAGATGACAAGCTTGGGAAAGGAGTGGGATGACATCAAAACAGAACCACCAACCCCCAACTCCCGCCCAGATTACAGAGCAACCTTCTCACCCACATAGATCTCCTCGAGCTGCAGAAACATCCAAGCTCCACGGTCCCCACGTGGCCCCTCTGAGGGGAGGGATCCCTCCTCCCCTGGCAGGGCCACACAAGCAGGAGAGACAGCAAATGCAAAGCAGAAGAGAAAATCCAGCCATGAAGGGGAAGGTGGAAGTCAGCAGAGGCAAAAGCTTCTCTTCTGGTGCTTAGTTACTCCTGTTTTTTTAGGACCCTCACCCAGCATGTGAGCAGCCACACCGCGGAGGGACTGGAGACACCAAGCATTAAATTGCACACACAGTTCTGACACAATCTAATCTTCCAGGCCACTTGGCAGCACAGGAGAGACAAAGCAGCATGAAATGAAGCAGATCTCCACTTTGTGCAGGAGAGCAGAGCAATTATTTTAGATCTTGCTCCTCATCCATGATGAGTTTCTTTGGTCTCTGTCTCTGCCATGCATTCGGGTACCACAGAGCAAGGTGATGCCAGCATGGGTACCACCTGCCTCCCTTCCCAAAACCTGGCAACTTTATCTGAAAATGACTTTTTAGTTTGAATGACTCTTTATTTTGAAGTGAACACTCCATTCAGGTTCAAAAAAATTAAACTCAGCCAAGGCTACAGCTTCCAGTGAAAGTTAAAACCATCTAAATGTATAAATCTCCTTTAGAGATGGCTTTGGGTGACTTATTGTGACATATTCCCAGCACTTTACTAATTGCTAGGAATTGTTCACATTTCCCCTGCCATCATCTGGAAGAAAAGCTCTGCTCCACAGCAGAAAGACTTTGTAGTTTTGTGCAAACAGCCTCACTATTTCTTTTTCACTACATGATTACAAACAGGGCTGAGACAACAGCCCAACAAGCCTGACTCTGGCTGGGAGGTTTAATGACTTAGAAAAAGCCTTTATACAAGTAACAGCAAGAATGTCACGAAACAAACTCTGTTCCCAGCACAAAGCTGTTGATCATCCCAGCCTTCAAAATCTCACTGGTAATCTAAAATGCAGGCTTTGAAGTGAAAATGATATCAGAGGAGGAAACACAGCCTTTTGTTTAAGCCCAGAGCCAGGAAGGAGATTCAGGTTCAGGTTCATAAGCCTGTCTGAAACCACATTTCCTGGAAAAGGTGCATTTTCCTTCAAAAACACAGGCGATTCCTTACCTGGGAAATATTAGTGTTGGGCAGTAAGCAGAACTGTTGGTGTTAACAGCCAAAATACTTCTCTAGCAGAGATCGATCCGAATATTTGCAAGTGTAAAACCAGTGCACCAACTTTTGCAGTGGGAGAGGAAGACACGTGACACTTAAAAGCCAAAATAAAGGCCAGTGGCAGCAAAGCACCGAGGACACCCAGCTTTTATTTCCATCCCTACATCAGAAGGGATTTGCATCACTAATTACTTAGGTCTAGCAGCTTTTCTGGGCTCCCCAGAAGAGTCACTCGCAGGAGCGAGGCGGGTGATGCTGCAGCTACCCAACGCCTCCAGCTTGGGGTGTTAGAGTTTGAAGCACCTCTCCACCAAGGTAGCACTGGGTGCAGCCAACCTAGGCACTGGGATTTCATGCCCATGTGAAAAAAAAACCCAACCCCACTCATCTGTGATTCACCAGCTGCCAACCAGTGCAAGCTTTGGAGCTGCAAAGCTCAAAGTGCAGCGATTCAACATGTTCACCAAGTTGCTGAGGCATCTCATCCCTGCAGAATTCCAGTAAAATATTTAGATTATTGGGGTTTTTTAATCTAATTAAAAAGCCATGGAAGTCTCCTTCACTATTATCAACACACAGTCCACACTGTTGACTTTTCAGGGAGGATGTTTAGAAACAGAATCCAGGTGAACCTGCCCCTCGCGGGGAATTCGGTGCCAGAGCCCCCGCAGCAGAACATGGGTACCCAGAGTGGTGGGCACTGGGAAAGGGTGCCCAGGGAGGTGGTGGAGGCCCCATCTCTGGAGACATTCCAGGTGGGGCTTGAGGAGGCTCTGAGCACCCTGCTCTAGGTGCAGATGTCCCTGTTGGACTGGGTGAGATCTGGAGCTCCCTTCTCACCCAGACACATCTATGATCCCATGAGAACCCCTGCACAGGGGCAAAGTCCTTGTCTGAGTAATAACCCGGGGGGCCCATCAAATACCCCCTCTCAAGGCAACATGCTCAGGCTTGTATTTTTAGGCTCTACACCTTGTTTATTCAAAGCAAACACGAGATTTATCAACACCTTGAGATAAGTGAAGCTCCCAAAGCCCCATGCCAGCAACAGCAGCATGACAACTACTTGTGGCTGCAGGAAGTTTCAGAGCTATTTTAGGACTGTCTGGACTCCAAAGTTTCCCCCAGATGACACCAAGCCAAAAAAAACCCCAAACTAAAACCCTCAGACAAACCTTTACTCACACACACTCCCAGTGGCTGGCTAAAATCCTCAGGGTGAGTGGTAAAATTGCATTTGATGCTGGTTTGCAGCATTGATTTCTAGAATATACAATTGTAAAGTCATTTTGTCACACAGGCAATTAGAGAAATCAAAAGCAAGAGCCAAACACACCCCCCAGTTTGGATTTTCAGCACTCAGAAAAATCACTTGAGCTGATGAACTCTTTGTGGCCTCCAGTAACGAGCACCGCAAGTGCTCTGGAAGGCAGAAATCACTTTGAGCCCATTAAGCAACTTGAAATCATATGTTCTCCAAACAACTTTCTAATAGTTATTTGAATGGTTTCCTCACACGCAGGGTGACAAAGCCAACACTGCCTAGATGGCCAAAAAAAATCTAGTAAATATAATGGGGATTTTCCTGTTTAAAATGCTCCTGGTCCAGAGCAAACCAGGTCTCCTGAAGCCCTAAAATTTCAGGTATTTTTCATGACATTCTCCCACTGACCACCCAAACCTTTCTCCCAGAAAGGAGATTTTTCCCTCAGCCCCTGCTGATGTGGTCAGTGCAGAGCCTGGAGCTGGGCTCCCAGTTCTATAAAGTCAACAAGAGGGAGTGGGGATTTCCACTGGGTATCACACAAAGCTCTAAGGAAAAGAGGTTTCATTTCTTCTCCCCCCCCATCCCTGGGACCACTCCATCCTCCTGATTCCCCCTCCACTCCCAACTCTTGCTGTGCTGCCTCACACACCACTGAGCCCCCATCCAACATTTCAAACACCATGAAAAATTACTAAGGAATGAAATGCCCAGACTGGGGAAGGTTGATGATTCCTGGGCTTCACCATGGAGTGAGAGAATTCATCAGAGTGACCAAAAAGTGTGGGAATTGGAGAGAAACACCCTTGAGAACCCACGTTCATTCATTTGCAAGCAATGAGCTGCCTGGGTGTGGAGAGAGAGAAGAAGGGAGGGGAGCCAGGGACTCACAGCTCCTTCCTTTCAAAACAGGAGCAGATTTGAATGAAGAATGTTGTACTGCAGAATTTTGTGCTGCACAAAGGGAGATGAATTCCTCTCAGGAGGGTGAGGCTGGCACCTGCTTTCAACACAAGAGTCTTTTCATTCTAGAATGGAAATGCATCAGGGAGAGACAGTAGAACAGGTCTGTGAGACTAAAGCAGAGTCAGGACCTGGCTGAGCTCCACCAGCAAGACAAGGGTAGTTGGGACCCCTCTCTGCTCCACAGCTTCATTCATTTCTTGATGCCATCATGAGTGTGCTCCACAGAAAGTCGTTTGGAAACCCATAGTTTCCTGGAGAAGGGCAGGAAAAAAAATCCAGGAAAAAAACCCCAGCAGCTAAAGCTCCAGCCTGAACTCAGCAGGGTGCAGGAGCTGTAGGATCAGTCTCAGCACTCTCCTACACTAAACACACCAAAAAACCCAACAATAAACTGGAAGAGTGGACTGGAAAATGCAGAATTATCAGCATTATTGGGGGGGTTGGTCAGAAAAGCAGGTTGGTTGTGCTCAGGTTGCTGGAGAACAGTCTGTGCCATGAGCTATGACCTGACACCACAAGTTCAAAGAGACATTTTCTGTCCCCAACTCCTGCAGAGGTTCAGAGACATTTTCTGTCCCCAGCTCCTGCAGCTCAAGGCTTCACAGGCAGTGTGAGGTACCTACAGTGCCACTGCCTCTTCCCACTGGCTAGTTTGGGAGACTCATTCCCATTCCAAACACTCCCACTCCTTTAACAGATCATTCAGCCTGTGCTTCACTTTCTCCCCTTACAAACCTACATGGGACACCTGACAGGAGAGTCCAGGAGCATTTAGGACAACTGGAACCTAAACAACCCCCAGCAGCTGCACACACCTCCCCAGCAAGCCCCAGCAGCTGCACACACCTCCCAACAACCCCCAGCAGCTGCACACACCTCCCCAAAACACAGTCCTTGAGTGATCAGTGGTAGATTTTCCCAAGAGCTCAGAAACATCTGGCTGTCACCAGAACTGTCTTTTTCTCTCTACTTCTTTGTTTTTCCCACATGTATCAGCACCCAAATTCAGAAAGGAGGATTTTAAGGTTAGGAGAAAGGAGACTTTTATTTTCCTTCCATATTCTTTTCTTCCCTCCCTCCCCTTTTCTTCCCTTCTCAGTTTTCTTCCCTTCTCCCTTTCACCAATTTGCAAAAGCAATTTCTCCCATCCATTGTTTCTTGTGCTTTCCTGGCCTATTTTAGCAGCAGTTTCTCCATCCACAGCAGCCCTCCACAACCTCCAATCCTCCCCCCCCCAGCTCCAGCCC
>VYZU01030720.1:0-77221 GCA_013401355.1 Ceyx cyanopectus
CATCCTTCCTGTAGTGACAAGCCTTATTCAAACACTTCAGCTTAAAAAGCACAGAGTGCAGCTCCAGGAGAATGCTTTCAATTCATAATCAAATATGGGGCAATAGCAGATGGATAAAGCAAACAAGTGTGGGGGAGGATGAGGTACGTACTCAAACACTCCAGAGTGTGTTCTGGGAAGACACCCACTTTGTACGTGTTAGTTCTCATCCAAGGAAATCCGTGGTCAGGTGAACTTTGGGACCTTCTTCACTGTGCTCAGAAAAGGCTCTGCAGGAAGGAGCACCTCATTTTTGATCTAGTTGAGGATGTCCCTGCTCACTGCAGACTAGATGACCTTTAGAGGTCCCTTCCAGCCCACACCATTCTAGGATTCGAGGATTTTTGCTGGTTTCTGTTTTTGTTTTTTTTTTTTTTTCAGTGTGGAAACTTCTTATGTACTTGTGTGCTTTGAAGCTTTTCCTTTCCCTGCTCTATTACTCCTCTCCCTCTTTCGTGAGTAAACTGAGCAGTAGCTTGGCTTTCTGACCAGCATTGATAATCCCCTGTGGCTTTGCCAGGAGATGCAGCCTGTTGAGTGCAGCCCTGGCACGGTCACCCCACTGTGCATTAGCACTCTGCAGTCTCCGTGTCACCCTCTCCACCATCGCTGCTCCGTGTGGGGCTGTTCCCCCTGCTGGTGCACTGGGTTACCACTGCGCCTGCAGCCAACTCCATTGTTTTGCTGGTGCTGAGAATACATAGGTTTTTCCAGCAAAGAAACCCTCTAGGCAAGCTGAGAGGCTTCTCAAAGCTCCACGGGTTGGCTGTCAGACAAACAGCAGAGCACTGGAGGAGTCGGTAACGAGTTGATGTCTTAATGTGCCCTGGTTTCTATTGCTCAGGACTGCACAGATGTAAAACCTGCACCAGACACAGGGATGTTGGTGATGAAAGAAGGACCCGAGGAACATTTTGCAGGTGAACTTTGCCAGTACAATCCTGTTAGTCAGTGTGGGGCCATTAGAGACACAAGTGAAGCACAGCACCTTATGGGGAAATGGCACATTTATTATAATGGGAGCATTTCCCTTCCACTGGCTGTGCAATCTGACATCTCTGACCTTCAATTGATTGACAAATGTGATCAATTTTTGCCACCTGCCAGCAGTCCCAGATGTAATATCATGCCAGCAGTGAGGTAAAGGACAGACACAGTGTAGTCAGTCTGAGGAAATGGGAGTGCAGATTTCAAATCACCAGCAGTAGCTTAATTCTAGAAACCATGACAAAACGCTTTTTATTTTTTCCCCTGAGTTCAGTCTTGGAGCCTTGTTTTGAAAGCAGAACATTTTCTTGGCATGCCTCTGCTGATTTCTTAAGTGTGCCAGTGGAGGAAACATCATGCTTCTGTGTCTTAAGCTCCTTTGTAATAAGATCCAGTTAAACAACTAAAGGCATTAAAAATTCATTAGAGCATTTCATTTTTGCAGCCAATGAGACTTGTTGTTTATCAAAGCATTTCCAGCCAAATAAAATTTCTTGGGTTTTTTTTTTAAGCAGATAGTAGAAGACATTTGGTCAGAGTGCTTTGTATAGTATTGATTTTAGATGTATATGTAAATCATTTTTACACTTCTCTAATGTGGCAGTAGGCAATGTTAGGTACCAGGGTAGAGCTCTGAGAATAAATCCCAGGTCAACTGTCAGAGTTACCTGTAGGGCAAAGAGTGCAGGTGAATTACATCACCAGTAATCAGCAATAAAATAAGTTTGCAAATGCTTCATTATTATCTTCACTGTGAAGCATTTTTAGGGTACCTTGAGGTCTACATGTGAAAATACAGTGAGCCAAATTGTGCTCTGCTTTTCTCCTGGTGTCCCAGAAAGAAGAACTTGGGTGAGCCATATAAACTATTGCAGCAAAATGTGTTCTGATACTTCTGAGACTACTAGAAACACAGGAATCTTTGGATAAATTGAGACAGTGTTGTCAAGGCAAACATGCCACAAGAAAATAACACGGAGGTCTCACTGAACTGTTCTGTGTGGATTTCTGGAGCAGCAGCAGGTTAGCTGATATTAAATTCCTATTCAGCTGAACAGAATGTGACCAAAACAAGAGCTGAAGTAGCTGGTGCAGTTTCTCATCACTCAGAAGCTTATCCAAGTCTAACTTCAAACGCTGCTCTCACGGAAGCAGCTCCGTGGCCGTTCAGTGTGATTTCAGCTCTACCTCTCAGGGTGGTTTCTGGGAATGCTGGCTGGGAATCTGAAGTTAACTACAACATCCCTGTACAATAAAAATTGAGCCACTGCATTAGATCTGTATGACCTTTCATAGGATTCTAGCCTGGAAGTGACAATTGAGTTAAGACTCATGTTGGTGAGGGAAAATCATCTGAGACTTGCAGTGATTCCCATCAATCTAAACACGGTGAGGACTGATACTCTTGTTTGAAGGATTATGTTATTTTTCTAAAGCTATTTGAAAGGAAAATGGACGTTTATACCTTGAAGACTGGGGACCTATTTGAATTTATGAGATTTCAGTATTTTAAGATTTAAGTGAGGATTTAAAATATGTGCTTATCTTATGATATAAAACCTGTGGTTAAACTTAGAATGTACTGTTTCTCCAGATGTTTACATTCATGAGCCAAACTGAGAAGAAGACTGTCAAATAATTTGATACCCATTTTGGGAGAAAAACCTTGGTTGAAATCTTTCCTGAGCCGTGAATCTTTAAAAAGAGTGATCTTAAGTGTATATTATTTTTCAAGGGAAGTCTGAAAAGACTTTGGAGTCTTACAAGAACGTATTTGATATACACATGTTAAATATGTCCTAAGGATGATACATGAAGACAGAATACTCCTTTTAATAGCATGATTTATACCTGGCAGAAAATGCTCAGTTCTCTAAGTTGGGGTTTTGTATTTTTTGTTGGTTTTTTTTTATTGTTTTTTTTTTTTTTCCCCCTTGCATTCAGAAAGTGTACCTTGTGAAAAGTACAGCGGCTTCCAAAGCTTCCTTTTCTTCTGAAGATGTGCCTGACCTTATCTTCTGTAAGAGGCTCTATTTTGGCTAACACTCTATTTACATAGGAATGCAAGCATAATTAAATGCTGACAGCAAGAAGTCTTTTTGGGTGGGATTTGACTGAATATCTTATAGCAATGTGGTTAAAAACCCTAGCAAAATAAAAAGGAGAAGCTGTGCCCTCACACTCGGGGCAGTGTTAACAGAGGAGGGTTAACTTGTCCTGGAGTGGAGGTATGTAAACAAAGAGGTGGCAGTGTTAGGTCTGTGGTGAGCTGGACTTGACAGCAACATAAACAGCATAAAGAAGCCTTGTAAACAAAATCTCCAGCTGATCAGTGGAGCCGACCCACCACAGGCCTTCAGAGCTGCTGAGGAGGCAAGCTGTGCTCCTGGAGGATGCCTGGGTGTTCCCAGCAGAGGAAAGGCCCAGAAGATGTGTTGAGGGGCAATGTTCAGTCATGAAGCTGCCAAGAGGTGGGACCCCCAAAGGTAGGATGGACCTGGAAGCTGTAGAGAGCTGGTACCTCAAAGGGCTGCAAGCCTTTCACCATCCCAAATGTCAGAAAAAGGGAGAAGTAGCTTCTTAATGATGAGAAGTCAGTTTAACAAAACATTAGACTCTCTGTCAGGCAAAAATACAGTGACCCCACTGAAATGCCTGAGGATGTTACAGCTGATTTCAGAGAATGACACAATAGTAGATTACCAGCTGCAAACTACTTACCCTTCTTGCCAAGTCTCCCCAGCCCAGATCATTTGTGTGGTTTTTTGAGGGCACAGAAGGAGACCTATAACCCTCTGTGAGTCCTTCTCTTTTCTGAATCCTCCCCTTGCCTGTTCTGATGGAGTCAAAAACCAGCCTGTGTTCCTGAAGTCACACAGGGAAGCTGTGGAGCAGTGCTGTGATGGAGGCACTGATCCAGGCAGTGTTGTGTCTGCCTGAGGAAAGAGAGAGGGCCCACTTACCTTCTTTTTGATGTCACGGGCCATGGAATGTAGTGCTAAGAGCTAAGTGTGATCTGAACTGTCCTGAACACATGCAGATGTTGTGTTCGTGCTGAGTGGTGGAGAAGCATATCATTTCTTCCCTTAAGGATGTGTTTATTGGTTGAAATGTTAGATCCAAACCTAGCATTTTATACTGGTAAGTTTAAATAGGAAATATATATATATATATATAATATTTATATATTTATAGCAAATACTTAAGTAGGGGGCTGTTTTTGCCTTGCTCTTGTTAATACTTATTCACTGTTGCCAATGTTTTAAAATCTGTCTGTATATAGTTGGGAATTTAAATCCCTATTTCAACTTACAAAGAAGTGGTTTCATTTTCTAAAGTACTGGGAGAATATGAGATCTCTTGAAAAATAATTGTATGAGCATTGAGTGAGGTGTTGACATGATTGCATGCAGGTAGATGTGATTTCCTCTGCTGCAAACAGAGTTGTCTGTATAGATACCAGATCCATTCCAGATCCATTCCAGAAGCTGTAGGTGCATTGATGCTGTGCAAGTGAGGCTTGGCTGGAGAGCTGGGCAAAGGGAAAGCTAATGGAATCCAGCAAGTGCAGGGTCCTGAACCTGGGAAGGAATAATCCCACTAGGAGTTGTCCTGCTGGAAAGCAGCTCCACAGAGAAGGGCCTTGGTTTCCCAGTGGACAAGAAGTTCCCCATGTGACAGCAGCATGCACTTGTGGCCAAGAGGGCCAGTGGATCCTGGGGGACACTAAGAAGAGTGTGACCAGCAGGTTGAGGGAGGTTCTCCCCTTTACTCTGCACTGGTGAGGCCACCTCTGGGGTACTGTATCTAGTTCTGGTCTCCCCAGTTCAAGAGAGACAGGGAACTAGTGGGGAGAGTCTAGTAGAATCTACAAAGATGATGAAGGGACTGGGACATCTCTCTGCTGAGGAAAGGCTGAGAGCCCTGGGGTTGTTCAGCCTGGAGAGGACTGAGATGGGATCTTATCAACAACTATACATATCTGAAGTGTGGGTGTCAAGAGGATGAAGCCAGTCTCTTTTTGGTGGTGACTGGCAACAGGTACAAACTGGAACATAGGCAGTTGCACCACAACATCAGGGATATCTTTTCCTGTGAGGGTGATGGAGGCTGGAACAAGCTGCCCAGAGAGGCTGTGGAGTCTCCTCTGGAGACTTTCCAAACCCATATGGATGCAATCCTGGATAACCTGCCTGAGCTGAACCTGCTCTGGCAGGGGGGTTTGGACTAGATGACCTCCAGAGGTCCCTCCCAACCCTTCCCATTCTGTGATTCTGTAAGCTGAAGCTATTAAGACATGATTTTTAACTACACAAATATATTTACAGAAGTTTCTTGTATCAACATCGAAACCTACCTACATTGAGATATCTTCATTGGAGAATCTGCTTTGCTTCACATATTTAAGAATATGACTCTCAGTCCTGGATTGTGATGTCTAGAGGAGTAAAATGCAGGAAAGTTTCCCAAAAACAGTGAAAACCCAACACGCTGTGTCTCAGCAGGAATATTTGTTAGTGAGTGACACCTGGTCAAGAACAGATGTAGAAACTGTTTTCAGAAAATTCTTAGTTTATGGTATTTGCGGTAACTTTCTAGCTGCAATTATACCTGCTAAATATTTAGTGAAGTATTTAAGAGCCTATTTTATAACACTGCCTTTATTTGGATTGTAGTGCAGTGGATTAAATTTAGAAGACTACCCAAGCTTCTCCTTTCTTTGTAGTTAACTGATAGCAGTAATTTGTCACTGTTTCCATCACAAGCCACATGATTAAGATCAGAGTCAAGAACTCGCCTGTGCAGATCTCAACCACTGGGACCACTGCTGTGCACTGAGATAACCAAAAAAGGTAGAGAGTGAAAGAAGAGAGTGCAATTTGAAATTAATCAAGATGTAACAACTCCCTGTTGTAGGCTGTGGTTGGGAATTCTCAGCTGAGCTGCGTGTGCCAATGGCTGAATCAGAGCTGCTGGCCCGCGCGGCTCTGACCTAACGCTGCTCTCCCAGCTGCCGCGCGCTGATGAATCCTCTGCAGCCTCAGCCTTGGGTTGCCTGAGGTTAGAGGAGCACCCACGGTTTGCACCAGCTGAGGATCTGTCCCTGGGTGTCTGAACCCTGCCGGGAATGTTCTTTTCTAGGGAGTGAGGTGTCTGGGGGAGCTGGGGGCACTGTGATCCGAGGATACCGGGGGGAAACAGCAGGCAAGTGCTGAGCGGCAGCTCCTTTGGTAGCAGCCAACACACTTCCTGACTGCCCTGCTCTCCCTGTCACTTGAAAAGAATTCTGAATGAGTCTGTGGCAGAATAAACTAGTTAATGAGATCATGGGAGAGGGCTTATTTCCTTGATGATCAACCGTTGTCTTGTCTGGTGGTAAAGCACACACGACAGCCACAGCAGCTTCCCCCTGCCAGCAGTTACCGAATCCCAGGCTCTCGTTTCCACGGGCCAGAGAAGTGCAAAGGCCAACACCGTAGTTCAGGGGAAGAATAGACAGGCTGAAAGGAAACCATTGTTTCTCCCTTTCCTCTTAGGCTTTTGCAGCATTTCTGAAACCGTTTTAAGCCCTCTAGAGTATTTCAGTTAATCCCTGGAGAGTAATAATAGCGCTCTAGGAAGAGCACACAAAGGTAGGACATTTTCAGTCAGGATGGCTGTGCTTGGTAGGAAGATCTGCTTCTGATTAACATGCCAAGAAAGTACTTAGGTTGAAAGAGAATTTTACTAGACACTTTTAAAGGAAACTGTTTAGAAAAATGTCATGTACTGACCTCTGAGAAAGATCTGCAGAATCAGTATTTCCTTCCAGTTCACCCTGAGGTTTCTACCTTTCTTTTCTAAATGCACTCTACAGCAGTAATAATAATAGCAATACTCTCAGTGCTGCAACACTCTCTACTTCAAAGCACTTCACAAACACTGGACTAGATTCAGTCTGGTCTTCTATGGATATAAACTTTGTGTGAAATCCTGGCTCCATTATAGTGAATGGCAAATTTCCCACTGACTTCAATGGGTTTGTGATTTCACTCGCTCCTTGTCAAAGAATTTGGGCAAAGCAAACCTTCTGAAAGAGGTGAATGTGATAGCTGAAGGGAGATGACACCTCTCACCATTGCAGGGGAACACATACATTCTCAAAATGGAGAACAGGCACATCCAGACTGGAAGGGGTTGAGAGCGGGAAGAAAACCTGACCTATCCATCTGCCAGGGTGCTTCCCTTCCCTCTTTCTTTTCTCCTAGGTCAAGCATTAGGTAAATTCTCTGTTTTTGTTGTTTCCTCAACTTTGTAAATCTCTCCCCTTTATATAAATATGACTACAGATAGATAACTGCTCGACTCTTTAGCTTGGGGGACTGGTTGATCACCTCAGTTTTCCAGTGCTTTCACTTAGCACTGGCATTTGCAGTTGTTCACATCAGAACAGTGTGTGTTTATGCCTTACTGTTACACAGGAGCAAACCAGGCAGGAGTCAGATCCTTGCTCATTTGCATGATCAAATGTGTTTTACTTTTTAACACTGAAAACGCTGTAAGTATCTTGAATATTTTCAGTGCTTTTATAACATCATTGAGTGAAGGCAGCCCTTAAAGTCTTTTGAGGCCAAAAAAAGATGTTGTGTATTACACTGAAATATATTTAGAGATTGCAAAATGTTAAGTGCTTATTTTGTACGAATAAACACTGCTTTTAATGATTCATGATGCTAAAGACATTACTAAACCATATATGAGGCTGAAGAGAAGGCATAGCACTGCATATAAAAATGTAAAAATTAGGAAGATGTTATGAAATACCAATTGCTTTGAAAATGAGTTGAAACATTGAGTGACATCAGCCAAGCTACACTGACTCCTCCTGATCAGGGCTCTGTACATGAAATGTTTATTCAAGATAGAATTTGTATCATGTTGCCATCTGCTTTTGACTGATACAGCTGTGCCTTTCTACCCTCCTGGGTATATAAACCCCATCTGTCCAACAGTGTCAGTTACCTGAGCTGCTCTCTTTTTCACCTTGCAGTTGGTACCTCCTGAACATGCCCAAGAGCAGCCCTGACATCTAGGGCTTGGTTTTTTTCCCCTGTTCTTCCATGTGTGTATCTTATTGCATGGAAGTTTTAGAGGTAGTTTGCTGTGTACAAATGTGATGAAAAGGGACTTTGGATTTTGGCCTCAGTTCTCCTGTCTTTTTTACTGTGCAGGTTTTACAGCACAGCCAGGAAGGAATGTGAAAGCAGCTGAAAAGTAAGCTGCTCTTCTCCTCCCTGGTTCTAAATTCATCATTTCTCTGCGTAGTTTGGAAAAGCTGCTTTCCAAATCTGAGCTTCACAGACATTACTGTGGCCTTGTATTTGCATTCTGTGCCTCATCACTAGGAGCAGCTGAACTAGTTTAAATTCTCAACAGTGATGAGAAATTCACCAGAGACAATAAATCACAGACATCGTGAACTTCTGACTAGTGTGAAGTCATTCAGAAATATATTTCCGAGCAGATTTCTACAGTCTGTGGTATTCCCATTAGGTGATTAATCCTCTGTCAGGGTGCAAAATATATTGTAATACAGAAAGAGAGAGAAGTACAGAAGATAAGGAATACAGCATTGCTTATGCTTCCAAAGACTTTGGGAGATCAGTTGCAATATCTTTCACTGCACGCCTTTTAAAAATCTAAAGTATGACTGAGGTGATAAAATACTCAGCAGTGTAGATGTATGAACACATGTAGCTTGTCTGTAGGTATAAAGAGTAAAAATTAAAACCACTGCATAGCTCTCCTGGCAGGTTTAAAATACATAATTTGAGAGAGTTCTAAGTTTTTTGCAGGTTTAAATTTTGAAAATTTGTGGGGTTTTTGTTTGTTTGTTTGGTTTTGTTTTGGTGGGTTTTTTTATGCTGGGAAAAGTGTCTCTGTAAAAGAGGGAGGTATCATATTTGGAACTGTCTTATACAGTGATAGTGTCACTTTTGCATTCTGAGATCCCTTGCTCTCAAAGGAAAACCTGGCAGCTTTGGATATCACCAGATACCCAAAGTTTATGAGTTTATGGGTAGAAGTGGTGAGGAGCACAGGTGTATAAACCCAGGAGGAGAGAACAATGCAATGAACAGCAACTATGAATAAATACAAGAGAGTGGTTTGGTGGTGTTGGAGTTAAAGCTGTGGTTTCTCTATTTCAGGGCTTGAATAGATCTTGACTGAAATCAGGAATCTCAAAATATGAATCTCCTTAAACACCTTTCCCCTGAACAGCTCCCAGTGTTGTAGTGATTGCTGTTTGACCCGACTGGCACTGAACGGGAGGGGGAAAAATGATGTTCAGAGCTGCTGAGTGAAATACTGTGTTCCTCAAAGATACAAAGTGTTCTGGGTTTGGTTGGGATAGAACTAATTTTTCTTCTCAGTATCTAGAATAGTGCAGTGTTTTGGGTTCAGTATGGAAAGTGGTATGAGAAGAATGTTGATAATATGCTGGTGTTTTAGTTGTTGCTAAGAAATCAAGGACTTCTCAACTTCCCATGTCCTGCTAGTACACAGGTGCACAAGAAGCTGGGAGGGAGCAGAGCCAAAGCAACGGACCAAAACTGGCCAATGGAACAATCTATATCACACAGTGTCATTCTCAGTGTATAGATGATGGTTACTCTGGAGTCTGGGGCTCTTCCAGAATTGTGGTTTAAAGGATTTTCTCTGGGATCACTGGCTGAGAATGGGCTGGGCATTGGCCAGTGGGTGGTGAGCAATTGCACTGTGCATCACCTGTTTGTATATTCTATTATTACTATTGTTATCATTATAATTATTATTTTAATTCTATTTTATTTCAATTATTAAGTTATTTTTATCTTCTTACCTCTACCCCTCCAATTCTCTCCCTGTTCCCTGGGGCACTGGAGAGTGAGTGGCTGTGTGATGTTTGGCTGCCTGTTGGGTTCAAACCACGGCTGAAGGAATGAAAAGTGACCAGCTTCTGGCCTCAGACTTTATTGTTTCTTGAACAGTTCAAAGGAGGAGGCTGCCCTGCAGTCAGAGCTGCAGTGTCACTCACGGCACTGGCCAGATTGGGTGTTCTCACCTACACCTGAGCAGATCTGGATGTGGTCCATGCAGCCAAACTGTACACTGGGGGAACTGAGCCTGTTGTCTGCTGCATGGCCACTGAGTCTGGCAGCAGTGGTGGGTGAGCTGCTATCAGGAGAGGGGCATGTGTTTCTCTCCTCAGATCTGCAGGCTAAGTGCTAGGCCTGCTCTGACAGATGTTAGAGTGCCTCTGAGTAAGCAGGGAAATTATATACAAAAGTTTCCTATTACAGCTGGAATAAACAGTTTCTGAACTTGTGTGTATGCTTGTCCTTCAGGGAGGCACAGTGCTCTCACTCTCTGATACTGCTGATTGATTGCCACACAGTTATGGAGCTCAGCTCCTCTGGAACCCATGAGAAACTCCTTTTTGTACTTCTACACTGACTTCTCAAATAAAACCCCGAAACAAACTTAAGTGCTTCATAAGCATAAATTAATCCAGCCAAGCAGTATTTCTGTGATGTGGGAAAGTCCATGGTGCCTGGATGACACCACTTATTTGCCTTGCTTCATACTGCAAACTGAAGCAGTGATGCAGATAAGAACCAAATTCAGGATCCCTATTTCTGACCCCCTTGCTTTGCACAGTAAATGCAGACAAGGCACCTCCCAGTACTGAGCAGAGCAAGTGACTGGATTGTGGCTAGTGAACCTTTGTGGGATACTGCAAAAGCAATTCCTTTTTTGAATTCCTCTTGGATCTTCAAAAACTACCTTTAATGAGAGGGAAATGCTCTAGAAACCCACTCTCATGAATGTAGCACACATCCTTTTCTGCTTCTTCCCCCTCCATCATGGTGAGTGGCTTTATTTACCATTCAGCATCTGGATTCTGACTGAGGTGACTCAGTTAGCTGACTAGTCTTTAGATTTGGTTCCCTCTGGAGTCAGCAGACAGGTGTGTACCTAGGAGGTTCTTCCAGAGGATGATTCAGAGCAGAAGTCAAAGTCAGGTGCTCAGATTTGAGCTGGCTGAGTGCCTAAAGCCTTCACAAACTCTTGTTCCCTAATTGCAATAGGTGGAGCTGACAATACAGTGTAAGAGAAGTGAAATACAGATGACAGAGAAAGGACCAAGAGGTGATTATCCCTACATCTGTGATGGCTCTAAACAGTAGGAATCAATGTATAGTGGAGACATCTATGTTATAGGAAACTTCCTGGCTTGAGTCCCTGCACTGAGCACAGTTAAGAAAGTCTATGTTAGTTTTTGAGGGCTGATTAAAGTTGTCAGTTTTTCAGTAATAATGGGGCAAGCTGTTGTCATTTGCACTCCCTTTTACCTGAAAACTTGTGCCAGACACTAAATTTGCTAGTCAGGGAGGTGAAATGCATGTGAACATTATCTGAGGTATCTCGAACATCTTTTCTAAAGAGAAGACAATGACATTTCTCTGTGCAAGTTCAAACACGACTCTTTCCCGTGTTGCAAAGAACTGTCAAAGTGAATAACAGGTACAGTGAAAGCATTTCTTTCCCAAACTATTCAAATGAACATCACCTTAAATAAACAGAACCTGGCTACAGGTTACATGAGAGATTTGTCATAGCAAGAAGTAATATTTGAATGATAATATCTCTTAATTTATTCATTATTTAAAGTTAATCTTTTAAATAGACCTAGAGGAGTCTTTCCCAGCTAACCCTCGAGATAAAGTTATCAGACTGGGACTCTCATCTTCCCTGCATCCCACTGTAAATAATGTCTCTGCACATGGTATCTCCTACCAGTGCTGATTGCAGTAACTCTTTGGCTCCCAGCAGAAGTAGTTGGGGGTGTGGTAAAGCCAGGATGCTGCGAACATGATTCACACAAAAAACCTCAGACCTTGGACTGGTTGTAAGGGATTCCCACATTTATTATGTGGGAAAGTGTTGAACATATTGTATAAATTATACAATGGAGCTGAAAGATTGGGATTTCCCTGTGTTAGTCAGTTGGTTACTACAGGAGATTTAGACCATCATTAGAAAAAATAAAAATCTTTCATATTATAGACAGCAAGACAACATAAGAACCACTTTTTAATTAAGAGAATCCCAGAGAAATTAGAAAGTGATGCAGAAATTGGTGCAACAGTTGTTTTGCCTTTGCAAAGAACCACAACTTCTACATTGGCATGGCTTGATTGGAGTTTTTTTGCTTGAAAGCAGGGTCATCCTAACAATTCAGTTACAGTGACAGAAGGCTTAACATTTTTTTGTGGTATTCAGGGTATTTCTGTGGTCTGGCTGATAGCACTTTAATCAGCTGTTCAGGTGCAGTTTGGAGTGACCCAGATTCCTCATTCTGCCAAGGTGGAGAAGGCAGGACTGAGAGGAGCCAAGCTGAATGCCTAAAGGAACTTGAAGGAGATGGCGTCAACACCACCTGTGTTTCTACTCCAACCATCATTTTTCAGTAATTTCTAGTTTTACTGTAAAATTTCTCTTGGAGCTCAACACTTTGCATACATGAAGGCAAAGAGTCTTGGAACAGCCAACAATTTGTATCAGCTGAGGATCTGGCCCACGATCTGTAATTTTGCTTTTAATAGCTATTTGGAAGATATTATTTTACAACTTGTTCTAATATGTATATTCCCAGTAGACTGCTCAGGTAATTACCTGGGCTGAAGTTCAAATATTCCACAGTTTGAAATATACTTGCAGAATAATGTATTTTCTGTGTACAGAAGGTATAAAACAGTCACTTCTTTGGCACGTGTAGCTATTCCCTTGCAAACAAATCCAAGGTTTGGGGTATACATATGAATGAACATGCAACTATTTATAGTGTATATTTAGGGATGTATTTGGAGATTTGTACATTTACACAGCAAAGATCTAGTATGTGGCAACGCATTAGAATATACAGAATAAAAAATGAAGAAGTAATCATGAAAGAGAAGTAGGACACTGGAGAAGAGACTTATATACTCTCTTATGTATCTGTGACTTTGTGTTCACAGGTCAGCAGGGGTTAAATGCCTGTGCTATATTTATCTCTGTATTTATATCATGTATCTCCATCATTAATATAAAGTTAAAGATCTCCGAGCCACAACAAATTAAAGTGATATTTTAAACAAGGTGCTCAAAGGTGATAATTTGGTGCTTTCAAGATCCTCCCTGCATAAATGTGGAGTGATTCTGAACTGGGCACAGGGGATGCGTAGGACAGCTTTGTAAGGTAATTTTCCCAGGTTAGAGTCTTGACAAACTGCCTCCGTTTGTATTGTGAAATGTATTTGCTGGGTGTATTTCTCATCCCTGTTCCTGATTTCCCATGGAACCCTGCCCTTTATATTAGAGGAGAATAATGAGATGGCTGGGTTAATGTTCCTCTGCAGCCTGCCAAGGCTGGGTACGCTATCGCTTGCTAGGAGCTGTTCCCGGTCACCCAACGATTCCAAAGCAGGACTGAGTCTTTACTTTCCCTTGGGAATCAACCTCAGGGTGGCGTCACTCAGTCAATGCAGGACTTTTCTTTCAGGGTTTAACAAGCCTCACCAAAGACTAAATGGTGTATTGTCAAACCAGACCTGCAAAGTCTCACACACCTAACAAATGAGTCCCACTCCTTTTTGCTCAAGGAAAAATTAAAACAAAGAAGAAGAAAAAAAAAAAAGTTCTTGCCTAAAGGGCTTTCTCAGTGCTATGAGGAAAAAACTCAAACGAATCATCTTTCTCATCCCTAGAGACTCAGTGACATTATCTTTTGCATGACACTGTAACCGTGCCTTGCTGGTGATGAAATGGGGTTCAGCAGGATGAGCCCTGTCTGAGAAGTCCCGTGGTGAAGAGGAAGGGCTCTGGGAAGGTTGGGTTCTTTGGTGCTAGGAGTTTCAAACACTCAATAACGAGGGGCAGACAAGATCTTGAGGAAGATTTTTCACTATTTGAGAAATAACTTCAAGAGAATTTAAAAAGAAAGCTTTCTTTAATCCAGGGATCAAAAAGGCTCACATTGACACACTGTTAAAATGCTTAAATGGTTAAATAGTGTTGATGCTTAAAATGCTTAAAAATATCCTGGTTTTCCATGTGCATAAAATAATTGGGTAAAACAGATGCATGTTACATGGCACATTTCATATTTCTTTTGCTCTGAAAAGGGACTGTAGCTGCAAATTGTGTCTTCTCCAGTTAGAATGACCTGAATTCACTGCTGTCTCAGAGGGCAAGCTGGAAATGGATTTTTTGTACACTGTGCACTTTTACATGCTATGGGGCACACAGGAGTGTTCTAGAGAGAAGATTAAACTGGCACTAAAGACATTCACTGCTGTATCAGGAGCATCTTTGAAGTGAATGGCTGCTGCAAGTTACAATATCAGGGCTTTGTCTTTATTCCACCTGCACACTCATTTAATCTAAATGTACTATAATTAATATCTTCCTAACCTGAAATATTTAACCTTGAAGAACCCTTTGTAGATACATCTTACCTTGTCATTTCACACACATACACTTTTTTTTTTTTTTTCTCTAACTGGGTCATCCTTTCTCCTCCTGTTCCCTCCCCCCCTACATGGGGGCATCCGCTTTTAAATAAGAAGACACATAATTAGCCATTAATATGCTGAGGGTTAATGAGTAGGTATAATCTTATTAACCTAATGGAAGTTACAGGTGTAACTTGTAAGCAGCCCTAGGCTGCCAAAGAATGCAAAAGAGTTAGTGCTATCTTTAAATAAAAGTTAAATAAACATGATTCATATCTCATTTTTCTTCATGTAACTTGGCATTCCAGAAGGTTTTGTGCTTTTGGCTGAGATGATTAGTTGCTGCAAGCAAAAGGCTGGGAGGTTTGTCCTGTCTGAAATGTCTACCAAAGCTGATGCTCTTGATAGACTTTTCCAATGAAACCCATACGCAGTGTTTTCCTTTAGATATTGTGACATTTTGATGTTGTTTACTAATAACTCAATTAGAAAATAAAATGGAGAAAAACCCCTACAGATTTCTAATTCAAGGTGATGGGGAAAATTCTTGTTGTGCTTTAGTGCAATAGCAAATTCAGGCAAATGTGACTTGTGGCAAAATGTTGTGTGCTGCTGTTGCTGTCATCATGGAGCTGTGTGTGGGGCTGTGCTTAGTGGCTGTGTCTCAGGGACCACTTGTCTGTACCCTGGTTTGGAGCCAGGACTTTCTCTGCCTTTCCAATGCAATTATTGACACCCACAAACATGAGTGTTAATGAAAAGCTGTTCATTTGTAATTGCAATGAGCTAGTGAGCTTCTAAATGAGAATGACCTCAGACCAAACAAAACAAGGTGCTTATTCTTCAGATTTGAAGCTTTTTTAAAAAAATATAGATAATTTTTCATGCTTGCTTTAAAAAAGAAAGAAATCTTTGCAGTTCCTTAAGGAATTTGATTGCATTCGTGGACCAGAATATTTCCCCGTGATAGCCAAAGGCACAATATGTTTAAATGTTCATTAATGTCCATTAATTAATTAATCAATGTCATTAACATATTATTGAGTGAGGAGTTTGCATTATATTATAAAAGGATTCTCAATCCTCTATTTATTTTCTTAGAATGCCTCAGAGCTTTTCAAAACTATTATTATTAAATGTTATTTCATTGGCAATTATACGTTTTATCCCCAAAATGCTGAGCATTTACCAGATTTTTCACTAGCATCTCTTTTTGGCTTTTCAGAAGCTGTGCATAATGCAGCATGCTCGACCTTTGATGTTCTCTGCAAAATGAACAGTGACTGGAGGGCAACTCCATCTCGCTATGGGTTACCCGGGTCTCGTGGGAGAAAAGTCGAGTCCTGCTCCGTCTGCTGCCAGCTGGGAACCTGCTGCTTCCCTCCGGCCCTCCCTCGGCTGCCCCCTGCCAAGCCAGGCTGTGGCAGTGAGTGGGACTGGGTGTGCTGGCAGGGCTGGGTGTGCTGGCAAGGCCGGGTGTGCTGGCAGGGCCCCAGCTGCTCTGCACTGGCAGCGGCCGAGGGTGAAGCAGGTGAGAGGGTGGAGTCGCTCGTAAAAAAGGAAGGACGAGTGGAGAACGGGAGTGGGAAAAGAGATGAAGACAGTTTATCAGGGATGGCGTTCATAGCTATATCCTTCTGCCTTCAAGCTTTATTGCTTAATGATAAAGATTCCTATCCTTGATTTCCTTCAAGCTGTCTGACAATCCCAGCTACAGATTGCCAGGGATTTCTGTTCAGTTGATGGCTGCCAGGGCTGGCTCCTCTCTCTCAGACCTTCTTTGCTATGTTTTTGTTTTTTTGTTTTGTGTTCAGATGTCACTGTGTGCAGCAAAGTGATGTGGCTTTTTTTTGTGTCCCTATCACTGCTGGGTTTTAAAATTTTTTTTTTGCAAATGCACATATAAACCTCTCCCATGGTGTAGCACTTATTGCTGTGCCCTTTTCATGATTAAAGAAGCTGGAGTTAAAAGCTGGATTTTCCAATGTGCCCTCAGATTTGTGGTCAGATTCAGAACATGTGGAGAGCTCTCAGGTGCAATGAAGTCACTGATGTTTTCCAGTGAACACAGGGATATAAGACTGCAGGACACCTCTAGGGCAACAGTCCTCTGCTGTCACAGGCAACCACACCACAGAGCATTTTCATCAGTCAATTCAGCTCCATCCAAAAGTTATGTTAAAATTTTTGCTCTCCCTATAAAATATTGCACCAGAACTATCCTCCTTTAATATCTAGAAGCCTTCCTGTAAGTCACACATCATACTGACTTCAGGATTGTAGCTGTTCTTCTAGGGCATCATCTGCAGTGGGGACTTGCACCTGCAGCTTTCACTGGTAACTTTGCCAAGGGGTTTCTTCCCAGGGCTGACAAAAATCAAAAGCATGCTCACTAGCAGTAGTTTGAATTAAAAAGAGTTCATATCAGGAATGAGCCCATGTCAGAAATTGTATCACTGATGTGTCCTGTGCCCTGATACAGATTCAAAACCATTAAAGTCTTAAAACTCAGAGGCATCATGCATATGTAATTTTGACCAGTAAGAAGTCATGCTGTTGACATTATCATTCAGTGAAATTGCTGAGTTGAGGAAGATGGATGCATTGTGCAATGCATGAGAATTATCTCTTACTAATTAATCCCTCTGTAATCTCATGAGAAATATTTTTTCAGGTATGGCTGGAAGGAGCATATGGGTGCATCCTTGGCTGCCTCACTATTTTATCTAGTCATTTTTTTTGGTTTAAGGCCTTAAACCAAATTTTCCAGGTACTGTTTTTTTGTTTTTGTTTTGTTTTGTTACTTTTTGTTTTGCTTTTGTTTTCTTTTTTTGTTTGTTTGTTTTTTTCTGTAATCTTAAATAATTGTAACCTAAAACCTGGGTGAATATTAAACAGAAATTATCTTCTAGCTAAAAATAGGTCTAATTAACTTCCATAGTTAGAAGCCTAGTTTACCTCCCTTGGCTTTCTTCCTCCATTGATGCAGTGAGTGCTGGTTTTGCAGTCTTAGCAGGTTTATGTACTGCCTTAGGTTGAGCTTAGACTTTTTCTACCTTCATTTTTATATCAGGTTTGTTGTTTAATGTTAACAGCTGTACAAATTATCCATTATTGGGTTCTGATCTGGAAAATCACTTGGTGCAGGTTGGTAATTCCTATACATTACTGTTTGCAGTGTCTCTGTAACCATTAAACTCAGCTAGAACCATCAGGACAGAGAATACCCATCAATTTATCTCAAAAGACTTGATTCTAATTTTCCTTGTGGGTCATTTGCATATTCATAAACAAGGTATAATACCAAATAAAATCTTCAGTGCATTGAACTACTGCTTTATTACTACTACCATGTTAAAGATTAGATTTACAGTTTATTCTTGTCTACAAGCTTCAGTCAAAAGCAGCTTCATCAACACACCCTTTCTAGATCTGTGTTTAACCAGCATCTTCTTGGTTTGTTTGTTTTTAAACCTGCCTATGCCTGTGGTAGATGATCTGGTGTAAGAGACAGACAGGGCTGTCTTTGAAAGCTGTCTGCTTTTCCTGCTCAGAGGTTTTCCCCTGAAAGTTAGGAATTGTTGTAGCAAGTTCCTTCCTAGCTGGTAGGAGCTGAGCACTCTCAGTCCTTTCCTGGAGACACAGTGCTCCGAGGAGCTGGTCTGGAGGCAGAACAGTTTTCTCAGGCACTGGTATCAGTGAGCACCAAAATGAGCATCGCTTCATTTTATTGCCAAATGAGCCAGTGAAAGTTAGTCTGTCTCTTAGCCTTAGTTTTCCCACAAGAAAATTAGTAGTTTTCTCCTCAGACTTATTAGATTTCATTAGAGGTGCAAAAGAGTGTCAAAGAGCTGGCTGGGTTTTTAATTAGCAAAACTGATAAAGGCTACTTAGGATGGAACTGATTCAGATGATTCAGTTAAGAGCAATATGCAAAGCAATAAAAAAGTATGAAACCATCTTTTCAGCAGTTATAGATCTGCTTTTCCCTGAGACCATCAAAGCTGTAGATCTGAGTGTTTTCAACATCTCTGTGAGACACAAACTCATTTTTGCTGTCAGGATCACTGAGAGGGAAGCCAAGCCTCCTGTTTCCAAAAAGGCCTCTAATATTGGTTCACACGGATCCAGCTCACTATCTGGAGAAATACAAGGCTTGGTTATCATGGCTACTGAATGAAACCTGCCCAAAATATGAGAAAGATGAGGATGAATTACAGAACTTTGCAAAATGTATTTTTTCTGTCCTTCAGTCCAAAAAATAAATCATCAAAATTGGCACATGAAATCCCATTTCTACTCTTTCCATCTCTCCAACAACATCAAAGCAGAATTTGGATGCATTAAGATTAGTATTGTATGTTCATTTCTCTCTAATTTTTAATATTTTTTTTTCAGGTGGATATTTCTTACACTGATTTTGGGAAATTTGGCTAGGAACTCTTTTTCTGTCCAAAACAATAATTTGCAACAAACCTTCCTTTTAGTATAATAGGTTTAGTATTTTGGGGAACGTTAGTAGTTTCTCTCTGAACAATAGGAAGACTGTGTCTTAGAAAGCTCTGGAAAGGATTTAGAGGTCAAGGAAGACAAGTCACTCAACATGACTTCCCAGTGAGATGTTCTGGGAAAAGACTGATGTGGTCCTTTGATATATAAGAAGGGGAGTTGTGAGTAGCATAAGGAGGTGGTTTTACCTCTCCCTGACACTGGGGAGATTAACGCTGAAAATCCTGCATACTGCTCCTGTCTCTTAGCAGTGTTGTTCTAACTACGGTGGTCTAAGGATACAAGGAGTATCTGCAGGAAAGGATACTTTTTTATTTTTTCTTTTATTGGACCAACTAACATACTTGGAAAAATATGGATAAATGGCTGAGCGTATGGGCCCTGCTTCACATCATGATGTCTGCATTGGGAAAAATTGGCAGTAGTACAGAAAAGAGAAATTATTCCAATCTTGGAGAAAAATACAATAGGGCAAGAAAGAGAAATAAGTCAAGGTGTTCATCATACTGAAAAGAATGCTGAGTGCTTTAATGTCTTCAGTAGAGAGTAAATTCTGGGTGCACACTCTGATTTAGAGACTAAACTCCCACTCAGAAGGAAAGGAAGATGTAGTGAGGAAGAGAGCAACAAATGCAAATAAATACAAAATAAGTCACAATTACTGATGAAAACGATGCAAGTAACCATGTTGTGTGTATATATATGTGTGTGAATGTGCACGTACAGGTGCCTCCAATAACCTCTGAACTTGTTTCTCTGCAGCTACTCTTGGCAGGGGGGCAGGTCTGAGAAGCAATTCTGTTTCTACAGGTTTCATGAAAGTATGTGGACAAAAATAGGTGAAACTTCTCACGGAAGAATCCTGGCTGAGACCTAAAATGGTCTGAGGTAGCATAAGGGCTATAATCACAGAATCACAGAATGTTAGGGGTTGGAAGGGACCTAGAAGATAATCTAGTCCAACCCCCCTGCCATAGCAGGATCACCTAGACCAAGTCACCCAGGAACACATCAGTCTCCTCTTCTCCAGGCTAAAGAGCCCCAGCTCTCTCAGCCTCTCCTCATAAGGGAGATGCTCCACTCCCCTAATCATCTTGGTAAGACACAGAGGATCCATGAGGAGTTGGGGAAAAGACCTTAAAAACGTTCTGTATATGGGAAGAAACCTTAATCAGAGCTCACAGCTTGTTAGGCATAGAAGTCAATCAACCATGAAACACAAATCCATAGGGGACTAAGCTTTATTAGTCCCAAGCCTATATTAGTTGTGTAATACTTAGGGTGATTAGCTGTTGGGATAAACTTCCAAGGGAGAAGTGGGTTTGCCATCTTTTGAAGTCTTTGGATGTCTTTTTTTTGGAAGACAGTGAAACACGAGTAATTGGGTTAACAACAGGAGTGAGTGAATGCAATTGTATGGCCTCTATAATAGAGCAGGGGAAGCCTGAAGTTCTAATGATTTCTTCTAGCCATAAAAATCTACGAATCCATGAATTATAAATGCAAAGCACCTCAGATGAGCCTAGCGAGGAATTGGCACGATGTGACCCAGCTCATGAAGTGTAGCTGATGCCAGGCATTGTGCAGGTCCAGGTGGGAGCAGCCAGCCTGGCAGCCGCGTCGCTGCGCTCTGCTCTCGCCTCTTGTCCTGGTGGCACTGGAATGTTAATAGATGATGGCAGCACAACGGGGGTGAGGACGGACAACTGGGAAAAGTTTAAGATAATGTCATCAGAAGGGAGTGCTGTCACAGTGTAATGGTCTCCTGCTGGCACCTAAATGCAGAGGAACTCACGGAAAATTAAACATCAAGGCGTATTCATTTGCAAGGCTGGAGATAGGGATCCTATGGCAATCTCCTGTTACAGTGGGTTTATTTTGGCTTTATTAAATGGATGTGGAAGCAGTGGACCAATATTTGCAGTCTTTTTTTTTTTTTTCTCTGGTACACTTTACTGTGTATTTTGTTCAGATGGAGGAGCATTTTTCTACTAAATTAAAGTTTAGGAAGTGTAGACTCAAAATGGATTCAGATTCTGTAGTTAATTCTGCTTATGCTGCGATCTCCTCTGGCTTCTGGGTTAGGGTTCTGATGGCAGCTGCAGAACAGGCACTTTCATTTCAAAGTATCTCACAGTTTAGACGTGGTAGGCACACTCCCCCAGCCAGCTACTACTACTTATTCAGTAGATAATATACTGTTAAGATGCAGTATCTCAGGCAGTTTGGGTAGTGTGTCCTTACATAAGACATCCTCAATTGCAGGCCCAGGTATTGTGCCAAAAGTTTAATGAAAATAAACCTGGAGTTTCTCTGCAAACTTGAAAGAAAGACAAAGCCCTGAATTTTCCCTCCTGTACAGAAAAGATGTAGTCCTTTATGGTGAGAATTTGTTAGGACATGCTAAAAGAATATAGAGACAAAGGTGACTTTTGTATATATTCAGATGACAACTAGCACTTCAAGAAAAATACTGATTATTGTCAGAGCTGAGCACAGGACTACCACGAGGGCTGGCAAGGCTGAGTCACATCTAATAATGTATGACAGGTCCAGTAACTAGCAACAGCTACTTGTTATTCTTTTGTTAGCTATGAAACCATGTTACATTTGGATTTGGTTTCCATAAATATGTAAGCTTGTGGGTATCTGGATCTAGGCTTTTGGCTTGGATTCAATTATAATTTGGATGTTATCTGACTAGCTGAAGCTTTTTTAATCTGTATCATTTAATCCAGAGCAGCCACCTAGCATAAAGACTGCTGTGTGAATGTTGGCACTTTGGTAAAGCATTTTTAATCCCTAAATATTTTTGAAGACTTGCCTATACTCATCCTTTAATAGGTTTACTTTAAGCCAGCAATTTCACCAAACTTTTTAAAGAGCTTTTCCGAGGAAAATATGTTTCTCTTTTAATAGATTTTTTCTTTTTACTTCCTCTTAATCAACAATTAGCTTTATGCTTTCACATTTTCAGGGTGTTTTTTGTTAGGGTGTTTTTTTCCTTTTTTTTCCCCACTGTATTTCTGACATTAGGTAGTGCTGGAAGTGGAAAGGTTTTGTGGAACAGTAGTCTTTCAGCATGACACATCATGTGTATCCCTTCACTACTGTCCTTTGTCCTGCAACAGCTGACAGGGAGAGTACCTGCACTGCACATGATGTTTTCCAGACACCAGTTGAAAGCCTGATGTTATTTCTTAAGAATGCAGCAGCTACCCTACAAACTGAAACATGAGTGCTGAGAATAGAAGATGCTGTCCTCAGAATGCAGAGAGATGGTTTAGGAAAATGCCAGGTTGCTAGTGCTAATTACATGTGCAGAAAGATCAGAGTGCTGGAGGTGAGCCTTACGCTGCAGAGGTTTGCTCATTCATAAACATGAGAGCCACATAAACAGGAGAGCCATCAGCACACAGTGCTTCCTATCAGCAGCTATGGGAATCCTTCTGTTACGTTATCCTGGCAGATCTGAACAGGATGGGACTGGCTTGGTAGCAGAGGCTGAGGGTTCCTGGAACACACTTAAAATATCGCAGGAAGTGCTTTCAGTACAAATATCTCAGGTTTGAGAGGTGAATTTATCAGATTTCCTGTACTTCTTCCTTTTCTCCTGTCCTGGTAATATATGTTATGTCAGTATACAGACAGGAGGATGAAATGAAATCGTCTTGGTGTCTTTACCAGCCCTCCTGAGCTGGGTGACAGAGCTCAGAATGGTAGCATTAGAGCTGCTGGATTCTGCATGAATATTGTACTGAGCTCCTGACTGTTTATTTCTTTGGGTACAGGGATATTAATCCTTTCTTCTTGGCAGACCTTCTATTTGTATAGTTGTATTTGCCGATCTGAAAACTGCCTTGTCATTTCATTTAAAAACAGGATCTCATTTCACTTTCTCCTCAGATACACTACAGACTTAGTTGTTCTGGTGCAGAGAACAACTTTTGGTGATGGTGGAATATTTCTTAAGACAGAAATACCCTTTAAGCAGCAGTTGCAGGAAAGCACTTTGGGTATTTTGATGTTTATTCTTGTAAAAGCTCCCCTCTCCTTTGGCTTCAGGTTGATACGGGCACATATCTAAAGCTACAATATGTTAACTGTTCTCCTGTGTATTGATATGTTCCTAGTGCAGGACCTAAGCTTATAAATTGCATTGGGATTCTTAGAGATGAAGGAACTGTTGTTAATGTTTCACTGTATCTTCTTCTTCAGGCTAAGAGCCACACTACTGAATAATAAGTAATAATCTAGAAATCCTTTCATTTATGTGGGCATGTTAGGATGTGTGAGCTCTAACAAAACAAAAGATCAATTAAAATTTGGAAATTATGTGGAAAATGTATCAGAGGTGGGTTTCCATCACATAGAGCTGGTCTGTTATGTTTCAAAAACTTTCAGAAGTGCAATTACATGTGTTTTCAAAAAAACAAACAAAAAACCACAAACCAAACAACAGAAAAAAACCCCATCCTGAAATCCTCCAAGCAAAAGCTTTGAAATTGGACGAATGGCTCTCACTCCCCTCAAGAAGGCCGTGTTCTGGCTCAGCTTCAGGCAGACACACTGCAGACCCTTTGGAGCAGGGCCCTGAGCCGAGGCCCTGGGGAAGTGTCGCAGCTGAGGCCTCTTGGGCACCTCAGCGACACCAGGGTCTTTGTGTTCTGCACCAGTGTCTGGTTAGCTGGGCAGCCTGGCAAGCTGCTAATGGAGATTCATCCCCATGCCCAGGTGTTTTGGATTTCAGCAAACAGCAAGGGCGGCGCCCTGCAGCTGAGGCACAGGTGGTGGCATTTGCAGTGCTGAAGCAGCTGCCCCTCAGCACAGGGCCATGGCAGCTGCAGCCCTTCTGCTGGGCAAGTCATCGACAGAGAGCTGAGAGAGCAGCTCCTAGCCCTGTGCTAGACAGCGATGTTATTACAGCAGGACTGCAAAAATAAATACGAGAACTGAACCCAGATTAGCTCATAAAATGGAAGAAAACAGGGCACTTGTTTTGCCCCATTTGAAGTACTGGAGGAAGCCCGAGGGCCCGGCTCTTCCCTCATGCACACGGAGGCTGCTGGAGCCAGTGGCGTTAATCCCATTTAAAGGTAATGTGAGACCAACGGGGCTTTTAATGCGAGTGGACATGACCGGGTTAAATTAATCTTGGGTGCAATTGCAGGGACTGAAGAGGGATTAGGCTCTGGATCCCTCGGGCCGTGTGAGAGCCGGGCGGCAGAGGCCCGAGCCTCGCAGGCAGCCCAGGGTGCAGGTCGGCCACGGCCCAACGTGGTGGCCGGGCGGGCGGCGATGGCTGCGCGGGTCGGAGCTCGCCCAGCCGGGCCGCGCTGCCTCGGCACAGTTGGGCTGGATCACGCCTGACACGGGGAGCGAGGGAGCAGCCGCGGCTCCAGCCTGTCGGGCTGCTCGGCAGGTTGATGGATGTGCTGGTCTGCGAGCTCTCGCCACCCTGGCCGGTCCAGCCCATCCACAATGAGTTACAGTTTCCCGGTCTCCCTCCCGGCACCTCCTCCCCCTCTTCCTCCCCGCTGCTCGGCCTGTCCTCTCACGGCGGTGCCCGCCGGGGCGGGCTGCAGCGGCCCAGCTGCGGAGCCGCACCGAGGCCCTGGGCGAGGGAGCAGCGCTAGGCTGGCCGCCTGCTTTCAACCGGGAGACATCTTCCTCCCTGGGTGGAAGGGACTGAAGTTTAACCAGAGATGGGCCAGCGCACTTGCATCGCCAGAGGCCGGGCCGGGGCTCGGGCCCGTTCCCAACTCTCCTCTCGCCACCTCCCCCCGGGAAGCTGCCCACGGGGGAGCCGCCGCCGCCGCCGCCCGCCCGCGGGGCGTCCCGAGGAAGTGCACGGCCGTCTCCCAGGGAAAATCTGCTCCAGCCCTGCTGCGTTCCCACCAGCTTCTCTTTCCTCTCCACGCATCTGTTTTCGTTTTCTTCACGTTTATACTTTAAAGATGATGTTTGCCCCTCCACGTTCCTTCTCTCTCCACTGCCCCCCCTCCCCCCCAGCCCTAGGAAGATGAATTTCATCTGTGCCTTGAAACAGGGCAAGAAACAATAAATATTTATGGGTACCAGGGGAAGGTTGAACTGTAAACCACCACTTATCCCTACCTCTCTTATGAAAGGAATTAGCATCGCAAAATTTACATTAGAAGAAAAAAAAGAAGAGAGAGGCATTTCTATGATGTGAAAATGCTGTGCCTCATACCCATTTAAACTGGAGCAAACTACCTCTTTACAGGGCCAAATCTGGGGCATGGCCTTTAAACAGTAATGGCCAGATTAAACCAAATGGCCTAAGTTAAGCACTCCAGCCCTCACTGAATGTGAAAGTTAAAGTGATAAGGAAATATGTGTGCAGCAGACCCCTTTTCTACAGTTTTATTTGAATGAAATCTCTGGGTTGTTTTTTGAAGCAGTTTTAAGCATATTCAGAGATAGTGTACAGATAGCAATACGTAAGAACATAAAAATACCAATTTGTGCAGCCAAGCACAAACAGCTTATATGCCTCTAAATCCAGAAGGGGCCATAATAACAGAGTGTTTGGTATGGGTTGTTAGAAGCCCAGGCAAAGATAAAGCTCCAATAAAAAGTACATTCTTTTATGTTCAATGTTAAAGGAAAGGCAGTGTAAAATGAGGATTTATGATCGTGGGGGTAGGCAGAGGAATACAGGCCCTTTAATAACCTGGTGCTGCAGGACAGGGAGTAAGCTCCAGAGAGGTTTCAAGAGCTCTCTCTGGCTACAGAAAGGGCCAGAGGGAATTGGGCTCTTTCTCAGAGCAGGGCTGAGGGCTTGGAGCTGAGCAAGGAGTACAGGGATTGTACAGGATCACCTGCTTCCCAGTAAATCTTGGTACAGCACCTAGGCTTAAAGACCTCATTTTTTTTTCATTATTCATCATCCTTGTCAAAGTCAGTCTTGGAATATGTTTCTGGTGATGTTTATTCTCTGGCTTTTCTTTGAGCAAGGGTGATGCCCAAAGGGCCTTCACACTAAAATCAGTTTACTAATGGCCTCAGTACAAGCCAGATCATCTCAAATTGCTCCTTCTGGTGTAGACCTGCAAGAGCTGGTTCAGGTGGTTGGGAGCACTGAGCTGGTGTAAGGAGCTTTAAAGAGGCTTTGTTTTCTCTGTGTTGGTAACCCCAGCAGAGTGATACACAGCTGCTGGAGTTGGAGCACTGGATCTTCAAGTGCACTTGGGCTGGTGGATCCTAACAGAAAACTCACTGAAACTGGAGTTTTCTCTGACTGAGGCTGAAAAGCTTCTCTGCTGCCTTGTCAGAAGAGGCAGAACTTGAAGAAACCTCAGTTCCTCAGTAACTTTTGCCCTCTGTTTATTCATCATACTTGTCCATAACAAGTTATCCCCAAATCTTCTTGCTGCATTCCAGATTTTATAAATGCATCTAGATAAAGTTTTCTGGCTTCTGTGAAAGGCCAAGTGAACAGAAACAGACACCAAATAAGTCACATTTTGCTGTCTTGATGTAAGATCGATAACAGGCTTTTCAGAGGAGAATGAGTCACGAGGAATTGCTGGCAAGGGTGTGGGGGTTGAATAACATCATCCTAAAAACCACGGTGTGACAAGGTTTCTTTGTTCCTTCACTTCTCTACCAGAGACAATCAGACTTGTCATTTGGTCAATGGGATTACTAAATTAGTTTTCCTCCTGAGTAAGAAAACTACTGGTGAAATATGCTCTTCCACCGAGTCTCTATAAATCTTTTGGAGGGTGGAACAGGAGAAGATGGGTTTTTTTCTTCTGCCTTGACTCCAGCCTTTATATCCAAGTCATTTCTTGTGTGCAATGGGCTTCAGCAAGCCTTACAAAGTGGAGAGTCTGGAAATTCAGTCCATGACAGGGAGCTGAAGCTGATATGGATGTTCATAAATAGCATAAATCACAAGAAAACCTCAGAATAGCTGTCACAGAAAAGAAATTTTGGGGGTATTGTGAAGGTTGTAATTAAGCTTTTGTAAATAATGGTTTGTTCTCAGAGCTCTTCGAAAGTTCCCGATTCTCTGCTGGGACATTTAGTTGCAGTTTTCCTAAATTCATGGCCAGTAGGTGTTGGACAACACTCTCACATGTTGCTTTGTTATTGCTGTTTTTTTCTCAGTGTTTATGTGAATTTTCAGGGGCTTCAGGGAAGTTCAGGAGACAATACATGAGACTGTTGTGTGAAGACATTAATTTAGAGATGACATTTCTAGATTCAGCAGTAGAGGGAGAAGAGGGTCTGACTGAAGAGGCACAGGTATGGTCTGCCAACCTCTGCCTGCCTGGTGAGTTTCCTTAAAAGCAGGAGTGGTTTTCAGTGGTTTGTGTGGGGATGAGAATCAATTAGATGATGTAACTTGGTGTTCTAATGACTCCTGAGCTCTGCAGCTAGTGAGTGGAAGGAGGTGGGAGCTCTGATACTGCATCAGGGTTGCTGCCCTGTGCCTGGTGGCCTCCTCAAACTCAGAGCTGTCACCCTGTCTGTGCTGGTGCTGGTGAGGTGGCTACAGAATGAAACTGCTTTTCTATGGCCTGTTGAAACTCTTCCCAATAGTCCTTTCTTTGGAGTAAGATGACCTGGAGAGAGTGTGAGGAATTACCAACTTTCTCTGGCTACATGGGACCATTTCTCTGGATAGGTTTGGGGTTGTCATTCCCAAGCTTAGCCTTTCCCAGACTGTGGAGGTCGTCTGTGTGTAAAAATTAGCTCTATCTCCAGGTATCCAGGAGCTACCTTTAAAAGCATTGAAAAGAAAGGAATAGAGGTCATTGAATTGACTCTCTTTGGGTTTGAGGAGCTGTGAATTAAGATCCAACAGACCTAGTCTGGAATTTGGAGGTGTTTGAAATTTTAGTAGCACAGAACATGTGTGTAGATATGTGATGTCTTAGTTGCTTAACAAAAATGACAGGGCAGTTTTTAATTTATTTCTGCTAAGTAATGTTTCAACTGGTGTGTTTTGTATAAAAACAAATAATTTCTGGTGTACTACTACATTTTAGAAAAATAAGAATAAAATGTATAAAGGAAAAGGAGCTTAAGAAACACTCTGCATTTTTATGACAATCAGTAATCTCGTGCTAATGACAAATATTGGAAAATGAAATGGATTTAAAGTTTCAATTATTTTTATCAATATGGAGATTAAGGGAAAAGAATTGATGAAAATTAATGTAGTTTACTTATGCAAGGTAGAAAAATACAACAGCAGCTTATAGTTACGGATATAAGAGGAAGAGAGACTGTTTGAACTGAAATTCCCCTGTTTGGTTATTGAGATATGTGGGAGAAGGTCGTGGGCAGCTGGATAGCGAGCAGAGGGAGGCTGCTGTGAAGTGCCTTGTGCAAGAGGCTGTCCCTGCAGCTGGGGGTGGTTCCTGCTGCCCTCCAGCGCTGCAGTCAGCAGCAGCTCCTCTGGAGGTGGCACATCCTCACCTGGGGCAGTGCTGCTGTCTCACCGGCACGCAGCGAGTGCTGCTGATGCCAGTAGGATTGGCTGGAAAAGATACTAAAAAGCTTCTTCACAATTACTGGTCTTAAGTGTTCTCTAATCGCTTTTCTGGCAGTAATTCATGTCAAGTTGCCCTAATCCCAGTTCCACCCGGGATCCTTCTGTGTATAATCCCCTCTGAAGGTGCAGGTTGGATGTGGTGTTTTCCTGGCTTTCCTGCTCTCATCTGCCGGGTCACGTTGCTGTGCACACTGCTGCTGAGACGTTGTGTTTCATCCATCGAGGCTTTAATTAGAGTTTAACAAAATGACTTTTCAGTCTTGGAAAGCAAAGTGCTAAGTTATTACTAGAATAATATTTACTATTTAATGACATTGAGATGTCTGTAATGTTTTGGGTATGTTTTAAATGCTCACCTTCTTTGGAATGAAATCCCTGTAGGTGATTTAGATCCTCAGTAGGTTGATAGTTCTGGATGCAAGTCCCAGTCCATTCCAGTTTGTTACACATTGATCCAGCCCACTCTGCAAGCATTTCTTAATCCACAGAACACCCTAAAGAAGCAGAGGACTCCCCTGTGTGCATTAGACAAAGGCTGAAACAAAGGCACGAGTTACATTTGTCCAGGTTTGTCCAGCAATTCATGCCAGAGGAGGCAGCAGAACCCGGGCACCACAGCCTGGTTCTTAGGGCACAGAGAGGGCTGGTGTGTCCTGGAGCATCACAGAGGTTTTCAGCTGGCATCTATGGGTGACTTCAGAGAGATTCAGCACAGGTAACTACACAAAGCCAACATGTGCATGGAAACACAACAGGGAATGTGTGCCTGCCCTGGCAAGGGTGAGTGCTCACAGGGTTGGACACTACTGGCAATAAGTGAGCTGTTAAACTCACTGCCCCGGATACTGGCAGCACTGTTTCCATGGTGGCATGGAGCTTAATGAACCTGCTTCGCTCCTGTGCCACCAGGGCAGGCACAGCTCAGCAAACACCCCAAACACCCCTGTGCCACTCTGTGGCTTTCAGCTAAACAAGGGTTGAGAGCTGGATCCATGGATAAAGGGAACATCTCTTCAAGTGATTTTGATAAGAAACATAGCCTGAAATCTGAGTGGAAGTTAGTCACATCCTCACCTGATAAGGAGGTTTTCTCCAGTAAATGAGTTGTGAAAGCCTGCTTGCAATTAGATGGGACAACTCCAGGTTCTACAAACAAGGTTTTCAGGGCCCTGATTTGTTGTTGCCAGATTTGATCAACGCCCCTCTGAGAGCAGAAGCCAGGTAGGGATCAGATCCAAAGTACATGCTGTGGGCTTTTAGCTCTGGATAGCATCAAGAGGTCTGTACTAAGATACTTCTGAGAAGGGGCTTGATAGCCAGATAGAAGAGGTCATAAAAGCTATATGAAGGGAAAAAAGCCAGAAAATTGAGCTGACTTGCAAGTGAGTTTCTAAGGTCAGGGCATTTGATTTAAAAAGCAATGACAAAAGTTGTTACACATGCTGAGGGACCCAGGAAGGGATTGAGCAATCTCCTTAGGGTACAAACCCTCTAAGGACAGCAAATCTGCCATAAGCTAATGAGGCGTGTGCAGCCACACTGCCTGAGCAGAGTGCAAAGGGATCTGCCCCTGCAAACAATGCTAGGAAAAAAAGTTGCTTGGCTTTGAAGAGAGGCCCATTGTGTTCACTCAGATGCAAAGGCATCTTGTTTAGATTCTTCAAGGAAGAATCTCAGGATGGGAGGCTGGCTGGGAGGCTGTGCAAAACACAGTGGGGGAGGAGGCTGAGGATGCAGACTGGGGCAAAACATCATTGATGGTGAAAGCAGCAAAAGAAAGATGGAAAGGGACCTAATGATAGTTATGTTTTCAGGAATATTCTCACGCCTGTGTGTGTGCCATGTGCATGCATGTGCTGTACTGGAACTCGAGAGTAGTGTATTTCTGGTGTAACTACTCAAAGGTATCTAAATCTCCTCAGTGTCAAAAATCCCAGTTATACATCTTGTGTGCTTATATGCATGATTACATTTGTCTCTCCTCCCCTAGGTACAGAGTTCTCCTTGGCCGTGACACTTCCATACTTTTTACCCTTTTACATCACCCTTTTACACTTGCTTATCATTTCCCAAAATGCTGGATTTGTTTTTAGTCTTTCCATAATTGATCTTGGCTAAAAACGAGAGTATTTTAGAAACTTGCAGAGTATACCAAAGGGTGGTTAAGTGTATTTTCATCTCTATGTGCATCTTTTCATCAGTCTACATGTTTATATTTCTTTCTTTGTGGGGACAGAGAACGAAATGGAGACAAATAAATAAAAAGAAACATGCCATTGCTAATATAAATGACCAGGCCATTGCTTCAGTGTCAGAATGCAATTAGATCTGACCTGGGACTGGAATTCACTTCTCAGCAGGCCTGCTTAATGATTAGTTTTATTGTTTCTTCATCACCCCTACTGGGGGGTTCATTTTTACTGGTAATGGAAAAAGACTGTTGCCCCTGGATAAAAAGCTGGTCATGAAAGACAAAGGGCTGATTGAGGCTGCTAAGGCTTTCCAGCCACATACCACCTCCTCTTTTGCTGTCCTGGCTGACAGCAGGAAAAACAGGGAAAGGGGTCAAATCTTAAAGGGCCTTCAGGGTTAGGAGCATCAGGCTGCACAGAGAAATGAGCTGGGGAGGCATTTGGAGCTCAGAGCAGTTCTGATCACTGCTGTAAGACAAACTGACCGAGATCCTTGCAGGGAGATCTGGCGGGACCGGGTGCCGGGGATAGCAGGAGTGCTGAGCCCGGGCCAGCAAGCAGGGTTAGCAGGGCAGCTGTGGTTGGCAGACACCTGCTCACACTCCCAACCCCAGCATGCAGCTACAAGCAACAGCTAGAAATTTCCCAACAGCTCCAACAGGTAAAGACTAGTTCAAATCCTTGGCAAAGCCTGCGTGCTGGCTGCTGCCTGTTCGGAAGCGTTTCCAGAGGGGCTGATTATGAGCTGTGGCATAAATAAGAGGAATACAAATAGTTCCTGTTTGTTTGCTTTGGTTCAGCAGGTACACGAAAGATGTAGCGTGAGTCACAGAGCTGTAGGATGAGGCTGAGGTAGAATTACAGACGTTGTGCTATCTGATGGTCTGAGATGGAACAGGTGTTTGCAAAGGCAGTTTCCCATCTGGAAACAGTGCTCCGGGGAATTCAGGCTGCTGGTGGAGGAAAGGCTGGTTGGTTTACACTAGTGGTGATAGCTGAGCTACCAGAGGATTGGAATTGGTGGTTTCTTCAGCTGAGCATCTATAGGCTGAGGTGTGTATAGAAACCACAGTAACTAAATGCCTGAGTTTGCAAAAACTTGACTGGAAGCTTCATAAGGACCGACATGAAGCTGAGTCTTGCCAAAGAGCAGTGACTCTGCTCCCTTCCCCTCCTCAGTTCAGCTTGACAGAAATGAAAAGAAAATAAAGCTTTTAAAAAATCTCAGTGCTGTAAGTACAAGACTATCCACTAGTGTAAATTAGCAGTCACTCAAGGACCTCAGTGCAACTGTACTGATCACATCAATTGTGAACCTGGAATTTAATGTTCAATACTATAATAAATTATTAATGAACACGTATATTTTTATAATAGAATCTACAGCAGAGGAAGTCAAGAGAGAGTTAAAATTACACAGTTTGCATGTAAAGAAAATGTGGTCAGCTGTGAACCTCAGACTTGCTCTCTCAAATGAACTGGAAATAACAATAGCCTTTAAACCTGACTAAACTCTGAAATGAATCAGAAGCATAGGACCTGAAATCCAAACAAACCAGGGACACATTAGTGTGTTCACCTGAGAGTTGGGTCTTCAGGAGAGCAGGGTCTTATGAGCTATTCCAAGTGGGTAATGGTGCTTCAAGTGTTCCTAATTTGTAGAGATATTCAGCTCCTATAGATAATTATCATGGTGCCAGTTACGGCCCAAACTGCGCATGCACTGGCACATCCACATTGCCTGGTATCCCTGGACTGTGTGAAATCCCACTCTTCAGCCTGTTGACAAGCTTCAAACAATCAGATTTCAAACAATTAGTGAAACACCCCAGGGGCTGGCAGGAGCTGGAGATGGGTGGAGAGCCTTGTGGCAAGTTCACTTGTGGCATGTGCCCTTCTGTGTCTTGCAGGCAGCACCACAGCCACCGTTGTGGCTCCTCTGCTCAAGGTGTTGGAGCAAACAAGTCTCCACAAGTCAGGACAGAGGAGGGCATCCTTTTTGCCTTCCTCTTTTTTCAGGGGATGGGCTTTAAGAGGGCTCTGATTCCCTCCAGGTCATCTGCCCAAGAGCCTGGACAGTCACTTTTTAATTTTGATTTGGAGGTTGCTCAAGAAGAATGGAGAGAACGTGTGAACTTCTTGAGTGGACTGTGCAGGGCTTAGAGCCAAATGATGCTGGCACAGAGATTTGGAAATCCATCTGTGTGGAGCCATGGCCAAAGAGACTTTTCTTTTCCTATCTTTTGCAAAGCTGGCACAGCAGGATTTTAGTAGTGTGAATGGGTCCCTGCGAGTTGCCTGGCTCAGGGTGGGCTGGAAGGCTGGTTTTCTTGTCCAGGGCTTTGTGTGGCTTCCAGAGGCAAGGTCTTCACTCCCAATCCCCTCTGCACATGCACCTATAGAGCTCAGGAGGAGTTCTCCAGTGCTCTGCATTTGGGCTTTGCCATGGGCATGGGAGTTGGTGAATCCTCCTGATCCTGTCTAGCTCTGCAGGACCACCACAGGAAGGAGACTCCCAAGCCTTTGAGATTACAGTAAGGAAACAAAGTAAATAACTACAGGTCTTCTTGTGTAACCTGGTAGAGAGTCTCTGGGAAAGGGCAGCCCTTTTCCATGCACATGAAACCTCTGGAGCAGGGATTGTCTCCTCTAGGTGAGCTGCTGGGTAGAGGCATGACTTGGCTGGGGTGGGAGTCTGGAAGGTGACTGACCTACAGTTCCCTGGGCTCCCCCTGTGGCAGCTACAGGGTGGGTTGTGAGATGGGCACTGTGCAGATGCATGGGTACAGTGTGAAGCACTGGGAAGGGGTTAATGAGGGTGGGACTGGGTTTTGTGGGACTGGAGAAACTAAGGACAGTCTCCAAAGGAATTCATACTTCTACCTCAAATAGCTTGGTGTATAAGTGCTAAATATGTTTTGGGGCCAACCTCACAGGAAAAAAAAGCTAATGTGTGAAATAACTGGAGGTTAAGCTCTAGTCTTCAGCATCTTGAATGATTGGAGTCTCTTCCTTCTCTGTCTGCAACAGCTCATTTCCCAGGGCCTGGCTTACTGGGCATGGAGAGGGGTAGTAGCAGAAGGAGAGCTATGGATGCCACCAGAGTGGAAGGAAAAAGCTGTTGTTTGGCAGAGCTCTGGGCTGGTGAATGCAGGAGACAGTGTGTGAGTGGTGCCTGTCTTTTCTTTGGCTGAATTGCACACTAAAGTCATTTATAACAAAGGGGAAAAGGTGCATTGTTAGTGATTGTTATGGTAAGGAGGGAGCCTAACTCTGATTTAACATCCATTTCCTCTTATAAAAGAGAGGAGAAAATGACAGGGGAGGGTGGGGAGCTCTGGTAGGAGCAGTGTAGCTGGTAGGAGCATTTCAGAGTTGTTTCAGCCAGAATTCTGCAAGGTTTGGTGGCTGCATTATTTCCTTTTTTTGTCTTGATTGGAGTGTCAGGCCCAGCACACCCAGCAGGGACACCACAGCAATTCACCATGGAGCACTGTCTCAGGGATGGCAGTGAGGCCTCCATGGAGTGTTTACTGAACAGTGTGGTGGGAGCTGGAGAGAACTATAGAGGGTGTTAGGAAGTAAATACAAGATCAAAGTGGTTGACCTTTATTTCCTAAATGTGATTAAATTAGTTGCAGCTTGGCCACTTCATCTTACATTTTTGTGACTACTGATGGTTTGTCCTTCCTCTGGTTCATACACAGGTCAGAATTTTTGAGCCTGGTCTGAGGAATATTCCATTCAGCTCTGCATCCCTGAAGATCCCAGGCAGGTAAGTCTGCCTGAGTGGCAGCTTCTTCCACGGTGCTGTTGGCATTTCTGTTCATGGGCACACAGGCTGGTTTTATGAGACCCTGCAGAAAGCAAATGGGGTTGCTGGTACCTCAGAATGTTAGTGTGGTGCTGGCTGCCATCAGATCTCTTGCTGAGGTAGATGGGGACAGAGGATGCTGATAGCCTGCCCTTCCAGTGCCTTCTCAGGAAAGGAGCCAGTCGAGAAGCAGGGCAAATGGGAAGGGGAATGACTGTGCTGGAATGGTTTGTCTGTAGCTGTCACATTAATTAATGCTGTGCCTGATGAGCTCAGCAGTCTTCTCACCATATGGGAAGCCATCAGTCTAAGTACACTAGACTGTACACCAAGAAGTGGTGATTCATAAGGATGAGTTGGAAAACTCTCACACTGAACAGCCAGCTGTCCAGAGTGAGCCAGGAGGGAGCATTGAGCTTCAGCTAGGATGTGCCTGAAGTCATAACCATCACCAAGCCTCAGCAGGGTTGGTGGGAAGATCCCTCTATGTAGCCATGATCCAAGGGCCCAGCATCCTATTTGAAGTGTTCAAAAGCAAGTAGTCAGTTGCTCTTCACAATGTAACCAGAGGAAAGGCTTGCAGGTTGGAGTGCTTGTCTGGATGGGGAAGATGTTGGCTCTGTCATCTTAGTCTGCATGGGGAGGGAAGGAGGAATCACAACCTTAGACTCTGCCCCTGGTGTCCTTCTACCAGGCATGAGAGAATAACCTGGAGTAGTTTCATGTCAGCTGCTTGCAACAATCATGAGATGCAGTGAACCGGAGAGAGCAAAAAGCAGTGTGGCTGTTGCTTGGTGCTTAGGAACACTGTTGGGAGGGAGGCATTCTGCTTCCAGGCCCATGTCTGTATGTTATTAACCTGGTGCTGAATGAGATGTGCAAAGATGTCAATGACACAAATTCCTCCTGCTCCATTTCAACACAGTGTCCACCACTGGCTTTTGTGGAGCCCTCATTTTATCAGTGTATACTGAGCTTGTTCTGAAAGAACCTGTTGAATTTGTCTCCTTGAAGGATGCAAACTAAGAAACACTTTGTTTCTAAATCCTGACTGTATTAGGAATAAAGGTGCTTATCAACTCAGATTCTGGCAATTTTCTTGCTGCTTTGTGTTTTTAGTGGTATTTTCTATATCCCATTGTGAATTTATGATTTCTTGTCTGTTTCTGTTTGGCTGAAAGAATCAAACTGAAAGAAGAAACACTCATCCAAACTGTAGTATTTTTATTTCCTAAAAAAAATAATAATTCCATGGAAATGAGTCTGTGAATGGTATATATGTTTAAGTTAGATACAAACCCAGAAATACTACAGAAACAGGTCTCTGAATTGATATGTGACTAACATCAGCTAAAATTATCCATCAGGGGGTTTAAATCCTGTATTTTTAGTTTTAAGAAAAGTATGCTGTGAGTTTTGGTTGTATAGTTAAGGCTTTATTTTCTCTAAAGTTAAGAGCTTCCTGCCCTTACTTAGTATATGGACATAACCCCTTAAAAATAGTCTCTTTTCCTTGATACTGGTAAGAACTTTTGTGTTTTTATTCCTTTTTATATGCTTAGTTAAAATACAAAAAAAACCCCAAACACCCACAAGATTAAATGATCCATACACAGAAATGTGCATAGAATGTTCTAAATGACTCTTGTTTTCCAAAAATCATGTAATACATTGACTGACTCATGTTTTAGAGCAGCTTAGGCACTGCAGGCTGATGGCTGTCAGGTGTCAGAGCTGACAGCCAAGATGGTGCCTCTCTCAGCAGCCCCATCACATCAATTGCTCACTGTGAGCAGCGGTGGATTCTGGCCCTCAGATTGCTGAGACACTCTTGGTTGAGGCTCTTAGGATACTGCTGGTGTCTGGCTCTGCCTCCTGTGGTACATTTTTCCCTGCCATAGGCTGGAAAAAGTGGTTAGAGGTAAGACTAAGAGGGGGTTCCAGAGAGTCAGTGAGTCTGAGGCCTTATCTAAACAGAAATGGTACCAATTTAACTGAACCTATTTAGAAACGGAGGTTGCTGAATTAATGCCACCACCTTTTTTTTGTAGAACGAAGTCTGGGGAGAAACATTATTCATGCCAGTACAATTTATACTGTTTCTAATGGCTTTATTTTCCCCTTTGTACTGTCAGCAGCACTTGTTTTGTAACTCTTCTCTGCACATTCCAGCATATTCCTGGATGGCAAACCAGAAACAGGGTCCCTCGCCGCTTTGGCTTCTTCATTTCTTCCTTCACACTTTATTTCCTAACCCTTCTAGTGATAGTCTGAATATTTAGCATGACTCTCTTGGCGTTCACTCATCAAGAACACAGCATCTTCTCCAATAAGCTTGTTTAGAGAGACATTTCAAATACTTTCTCTTATTTCCTTGTGCAGAGTGGTGTACTAAGTGGAGAAAGGGAGAGACTTTGCAGCTGTAGAAGCATCCTACCAAAATCTGCCCCATCAAATGGCAAAAGAGCTGGTTTTCACACAGAGCTCTCTCTCATATCTAAATACTGGCTCACGACCGACAGTAGGAAAAAGCTTGTCATATACTGCAGAAAATCTGTGGCCATATATTCCATGTAAATCAAGACATATATAGGGAGAGGCTGGAGTAGAAAACCACATCTTTAAGGTCATCTTTTTTTTTGGCTGCCAGAAACATTCCTGGCAGCTGCAGGAAGACTTGGTGATAAGTGTGGGTAGAAATGTGCCCAAGAAGCATCCCTGGTGAGCAGGCTTGCATGTTAATTCACATGACTTCCAGGTCTTGGAGAAGGTGTGGCTTCCAAATGGAGCAATCACAGCAGCCAGCTGAAGAATGACTTCTTCCCTTTGAAATAATAACGCCAGAGCCGTTATTGCATTTGGCCCGGGGAGCAGATTGGAAGTGTTTCTCAGAAGAGAAGTGCTTCCAGCTCCATGTCTCTTTCAAGAGCTTCGTTCCCATGTACTTGCTGGAAACCCTTCAGGAAACCACATTCCCTTTCCCATCCCCGTTCAGCAAGGCGATCCTTCCCAGCCAGAGCGGCTCACGGACCTGGGAAAGGAATGTGACAATGAGGGGGCAAGAGTGCTGGCACTTCCAACCCCACCCTGTGCTGCCTGTCAGAAGAAACCTCTCCCCCGTCCCACTCCCCTTCCTTATGAAAGGCTTTTCTACAGCCATAAGCATGTTTAGAAAGATCTGCAGTCTCTAATTTTCCAGCGTGTGGCCAAGGAAGAATGTGATTGTAGCTGGAAACAGTCCCATGGCCAGATTCCGAGCTTCATGCCAATTTGCCCGATGCTCCTGAGGTCACACTGTGCTCTGCCCCTTTACCCTGGCACAGCATTGCTCCCCGAGTTGCTCCATTGGCCCCAGATGATGATGGGTGGTGTCTGAGCCCCTGCACACAGCCTGGCACTGCTGCTCTGCTGGGGAAACCTTGTGCTAGGGCCACTTTCCAGCCAGTCTGTTCAGCAAGGCAGCAGGTGAAGAAATGCTGTTTGTATGGCATGTTTCAATAAATAGGATAAAGGGGACAGGAAGAAGAGAGGGGATTAAGGAGCCGTTAATGACTTGGAGGATAGAACTGTGTTAGAGACAGAGATGTAAACTCAAGTTGTGTTGCTGAGCGCCCAGGAGATGCACATTTCATTCTGCAGACATCTGATCAGTGCTCTTTGCTGTCACAGCAGCAGGCGATTGAGCTTGGCTCGCAGCCAGCCTTTTTTATCCTCTCTTTAAACTAAACAATTAATTAGAAGAGCACACAAGGCAGGATAATTTAGCCAGCTCTGTTAGTTTAGACAGAATGGGTTATTGGGCAAGGCCGTGGCGGCGAGAACAATCCCTCCCAGCTTCTGTGCCACGGGAAGAGCCTTCCAAGAGGAATTTCCAGCCGCCGCTGTTTGGGTGATGGGGCCCTTTCCTTAGTCTGTATTTTTATGCTGGTTTATTTGCTCATAATTTTTACTGTTTGTATTGTGTGGTGCTTGGGTGGTAATGATTAGATAGTGATTCTCAGCACAGCACTTCTCTTGAAACAGACTGTTACCCACCCTGAGACAATTGCTCTTCAAAACTGGAGGAAAAGAAAATGAGGGGGAAGTCAGAGCCACTGCAGAGTCTCTTGCTGACCCCAGTGGGCAGGGAGGCTGGCAGACAGCTGTTCTTTCCATGGTTTGAAAGACTTGAGAAGCTGAGGCTTGGAAAAATTAGGATGGGCAGGTGACCTTTGGAAACTATTTGAAAGCTGCAGGTGCACAGTAGCTTTAAAACTTACCATGCTTCCTTAGGCATCAGGGATGGCTTTAGGGGACAGGGTTTCAGTGAAGAAGATTAATTAATTAAATTTTTTTTTTTTTCATCTACGTGGTTTAAACTCTGGACATTATGGTTAAGTGGGCAAGGGTTGGGAAAATAAGTTTTATTCCAGTTCCTGATGCTCATTTAACGTGTCCTGTTGCAGTAGCTGTTAACCCTGTTGCACTTATAACCATCTGTAAACTGGGAATAACAGTGTTGCCTACTCAAGTTTTGAAGCCTGACTAAATAATTTTGGTAAGAAACTACGTGAGGCCAAATCATTGTGGGGCTAATCAGTTGCAGAGATGGAGCTAACACACAGGACTGTCTATAACTCGACACCATATACATTTCCTTTACAGAAGTGGTTCCCAACCTTCTCTGGCCCATGGGAAGTCCACTGAGCAAGTAATGTGCTCCATGGAACATATGCTTTACTCCTTTTCAGTGGCTTCATTTTAACCCTTTCATTTCTAGCAGCCATACAGAGTATTTTAGCAGCAGAAGAGAGGAGTGCTACACCTGGATTTTAGAAACCTAAATGTTATCCCACTTTGTGTGAATTCATGAAATAATTAAATAGAGGTTAGGATTTTATTTATTTATTTATTTATTTGCATGTGTTCTCCAGTGGGAATGAATTTTACACCAGAGACTCTTCAGGGGGACAAAAAAAAAGGATTTCTTTTTCTCTTTGTGTAAAATGTATTGTTTAAAATATCTCATGGTAAAAAAAAAAAGTGTCATCACCTTCACTTCATTCCATTAACTCAACTTGTTTTCAGCTTCAGCTGTGCGGTATTTATCACCTGCTATTGTCATATATTACACAGCTGTATAATGGCAAAGTCTGTTTTTTTAAAAAAAACTCAAACAATAAAAGCCAAGCTCAGTCCATAAGTGAAGCTCCTGGTAAGTGGGAACAGTGTAGTGAGTAAAATCTCATTAAGAAGAAAGTGTTTGCTGAAGGATTGCAATGACAAAGTTGCAAGTTTATTTGCAAGATTTCAAAGATTAAAATCAGGGGAAAATGTTGAAATGTTCAAAGTCTGAAGCTTCAGTAAAATTTATTTCCCACTAGTAGTCATGAAGCTCAATTGTGTAGTTGGTTTGTATTAAAGTAACAAAATCAGAAGGCTTCGAGTGAATTGAAGAGCAGGGATTGTCTGCCCCTGAGTCATGGAGTCCACCCGGAAGGCTGCTGGCCTGGAAGATACAAATCCTGTCATTTTTTTTTGCTGCTCTGCCTTTGGTTAAGGTGGGGAGGTGTTTACAATGCCCTTCCATTTCAAAGCACTTGAAATTAGCAACCACCTCAGATAGCCCTGGCCATAAGTGCTGCCTTCCCTTTCACAGAACCATCACAATAATGCAGTGATTTGAAACTGTCTGGAGAACATGGGCTGCACAGGTAGTCACAAGTAAGAACCACAGCTCTCAGCCATGCTGGGGCTGCTCCAAAGCAGTGTCAGCAGCCCCTGCTCTTCTGCTAGTAGCAGAGATCTCCTACCTGCTGGCCAAAGGATGGAGAGTCCTACCCGGGACTGGAAAGTGTTTGGGCAGTTTCTCAGCTGTGAGCATTCTGGCAGCCTGAAACATTCTGGATCTGTGGGCTGAAACCATTCAGCAAGACAATGGGAAGCTGGTGCCTTTTAGTCCTGTCCCATCCCATAAGTTCCTCTGAGGATGCAGAACCTCCTTGGATCTGAAGCTAATACCAAATTGTGTGCAGAAACAACCACAGGGGAGGAAATTGTCAAACAGTATTTGCCATGAAAATGGATTCAGATTCATCATCTTAAATGATTACAATATCCTTGTAGGAATAAGCTGTGAAGTCAGTGCATCTGTCTCAGGAGTAAAGTGATATGCCACCCACCCAGCAGTGAAACATAAATAATCATGTTACAAGTGATGCCTTCTATTAAAGAGCCTGATATCACCCATTGCAAGCTGAAGAGAAATAATCTGTAACAAAAATCCCCAAAAGTATTGTAGGCATCTGATGTCAAATAAAACCCCTGTCTTTTACATCAATCAATTACTTGATTCAACCCCTTTAGCAGAACCAATGTTGGAGTCACATTTGATTATGATTTGCAAACTTGCCTCATGATTCAGTGTGTACAGAATCTGCATTGTAATGTGTTTGTTTTTAAAAGGAATCAAATTATTCTTTTTCTCCGTGTGATCCTTCCAAATTCTCAGAGTCTTCCCTTAATAGTCTGCATATGAGCAAAGGCACACTCATGGTTTAGTGTCAGCAGTTGCACGTTGGATGTAACAGCCAAACGAGCCTGGCATTCCTTTCTTCAGAGGTGAGCCTCCAGACCTCCCCATCTCCCATTCTCTGGAAACAAACTCCCTGGAATCTGTGCTCCTGCTGCCTGGAGTGTGAGGAAGTGGTGCAGGGGATGACGCACAGACTGGCCTCCAGGGGAGCTCAGCACTATTCCCAGCTCTGCCATTTGCTGGCTAATATCCTGCAACTCATTTAACATTTTTGTGTCTCAGTTTCTCCAACTGTGAAAATGAGGCTAGTGGGCCAGCAATTCCCACTGAAAGCAATAAGAGATTCCTAGTGAGTTCAGTGGCACTTCAGTGCTTTGAGATCTGTGGGGAAAAAAAAAGCTAATTGTTGCTTTTAATACATTTTTCCTTGGTTGTCATTCAGTTCTACCTCACATGAACATGATTCAGATTTATTCTTAGCCTTCTCCTTTACCAATTTGAGACACAATCTCTTACAAAAAGGTATCAGCACTTTTGTCATCATCAGTTCTGCTCAGTCTTTTTCTCACGTCCTGGAAATATTTTCTCCCCTTACATTTCTACAGTATGATGCAAAGATAATTCCTTACTCCCATGAAATGTGACACAAATGGAAGGGACAAGGCAGTATTCAAAAATGTTCAGCTTGTGAAGTAATGTGTATTAGCTGGAGTGTCCCAGAGAGATGTGACTGACCAGCTGCTCTGGGTGCAACAAATACATAGGAAAATCCTTTATTAATGATGTTGTCTGCAGTAGATTGTATCTGAGGAATGCTGCATTCTGAGACTTGTTCTCATCCCTTCCTTATAAATTGAGTCAAGGAGCAGACTGAGTTCCTAGAGGTTTGGAGGGCTCAGGAACACTGCACAAATACATGAGGAACCATCACGTTGAGGGAGCCTTTCAGCTTTGGTAGCCACATCTTGCATTTTCTTTGGCTTCCTTCAGTCAGCTGAAGACTGTGGGTGAGACTCTTCAAGTAAAGACAACCAAAAATCTGCCCAAAGAACACAGACATTCTCAGGAGTGGATTAAAGCAGGATTCATGGATCTGGGCTGTAGGCTTGGGGGGGGGCCACAGTAACCACAGTGTTTGGGTTGAAGTGTCTGGCAGCTTGGGCCCTGGTGCTGGATGGGCTGTGGAGGTGGGAGGTGGAGCTGACAGTCTGTGGAGGCGGTTGAGTCATGGGAATTTTTTTGCTGTAATTTGGATGGATTTGGTTAGTTTATTGTACTGCTCTGGGTTGCTTGAGGCATGTCGGTGGCTTGACTCCAGGTCTTCTTTGGCCTTGCCCTGCCCCAGCACTGGGTCGCTTTGTCCCACGATCGTCAGCTTGCAGGGGATGCACTGGCTTTGTTTCTGATGTGAGATGGAACACAGGTTAGTCGTGGTAACAGATGAATTTTTATGTTATAAACTTAATGATTTAGGTTGTGACAATGGTGGAGAGGTCTTCTCCTTCAGCTCTCCCTTTTCCAGACTAAACCAACCCAGCTTGCTCTGCTGTCCTCTCAAGTCACGTACTACAGCCCTTTGTCCGCCTTGGTGGCCTCAGCTTTGCCTGCTCCAGTTTGTCAGTGTCCCAGAACTGGATGTAGCTCTCCAGATGTGCTCTCACAAGGGCTGAATAGAGGCGAGTAATCCCTTCCTTGACTTTCTGGATATTTTCTTAATAAAACATCCCAGTATGAGGTTGGCTTTTAGCACTGCGAAGGCACACTGCTGATTCATGCTCAGTTTTGTCCTCCTTGCAGAGCAACTTTCTGATCCGTCGGCCTCTAGACTACCCCAGATGCAGGACTTAATACTTACTTGCCTTTGCTGAACATCATGAACTCATGTATAGCTCGAGGTGCAGATGCTCATTTTGCACACACAATGCATAGTTGCAAATCCAATTACCTACTTGTACAAGTATCCACCAGGTTTAGAGACACATTTTGGTATTTTTTATTGACAGCCTCATTCTTTCCAGAAAGCAATAAAATAGTAACATTCCTAAACTTCATATATATGCAGGGAGATTTCTCTGGGTGCCCTTAGCATGCTTCTAATGATAAACCTCTCTGTTAGGTAGGGTTCTGTTATGTTTTTCACTTGCTCCCCTTGACTTCTCCCATGCTTAGATAAGGGCAGTGAGAACGGCATGAGGTATATTGGTGTAATCAGTAACACAGGCTCGTCTGGACTTCAGGAGATAAGTCTGCACTGTATCAGCAGACAGCACCTAAGAATGCTTTTCAAAGACAAAAAAACAAAGTTTCCTCTGTCTTTCAGAGGGAGCTTCCTTCTGTTGTCTTTATTGGAGGTCAAATTGCTGATCGGCCTCCTCCAGAGTTAGGGAAATTCCTCTGAAGCCCCTTACATTGCATTTCAATTATCCAGGAGGCTGCACTGGCAGGACCATTTCTTTTCCAAGCCACCCCATGGCTTCTCAAAGGTGATGTGGTTTTGGAATCCTCGCTTCAGGTAAAAAAAAGAAAACCCTCTTCTGGTTGTCTCCAACAGAAAATGTGCCTGAAAAGGCATAGCTAATTGATTTAGAGAGAATCAACTGCTCTCTGTAAATAATGTTTGCACAGTGTAAATCTCTCACAAATTAGGCATCCAGAGGAATGTGTTCATCAGCGAGGAGTTACAGGGCAACATCAATCTTTAGTGGCCAAAAAATAAAGGAGTTACTAAGATCCAATGTGATGGATGGAAAACACCCCAGGATTATTCAAATGCCAGACCTCAGTCTGGGTTTGGACTATGTGCACGTTTTGTTTGGTCTTTCCCAGGTCCATGAGATGAAGTCCCTTGCATTCTTGTGGGAGACCCTGTACTTCATACTGTGTTGTCATTCTTTCAGAGATTTGGAGTTTATCCACTATTTCCTGCAGAGAAAACCTTGCTAAAAGTCACACAGAGAATCCCAGCAAAGGGAACTGCATTTTGGTAAAATTAATTAATTGAGAAATCTTGTTCCAGTGATAATAAAGGCAACAGGTTCTATCTGTATTGATTCTGGCTTGTTTCCTCTACATAAAATAGGTCTTTTTGCTGCCTTTGATAATAAAACATTTACCAGACTCCTATTATTGTTATTGGTAGAAGCCCTTGCAGTGTGTAACTGTTAGTACAAGAACGAGAAGTTCTGGGTAGAAAATCAAGGGAAAGGGATGAGTGGAAGTGAACCTTTGTTAAGTGTCATTAATATATATAAAACACAAAATGTTTGGTTTTCAGTTTCCTATCACATTTTCCATCTGGTCTCTGCAAAGCTTTTCAACTTCCACTTCCTCGATGCAGTTCTGCAATATTCCTTTTCCCAGGAAGTGGGAGGAAGGGCTTTATGAGGGATCCGTTACAGATGGGCTGGCCTCTGTGCAGGTGTTTGGACAAATAGTTGGGCTCCAGTTTGATCTGCTAGAAGCTTAGGATTCTTCAATGGAAGGGCAAAATTCAGCTTGTGTGGGATCTGGTGCTTCATTCTCTAGCAATGATTATTTTTTGTACAAATTACTGTAATTTTTGCCTTATGTTTTTTTTAATCTGTGATCTCAAAGTGCCTTATTATGTGAAAATGAAGTTTTTTTACTGTTTTTAGTCTTGATAACTGTAAATACAGTCTGCCTAAGAAATGTTTCAGAGGCCAGGGGCTGGTAGCAGACTTCACTGTTGTGCCGAGGCAGGTCCCTTTATTCCCAGGCTGACACACTCTCAATATGCTGTTTTTCAGTGAAAATGAGCACTTCATAAACAGAATGAAGAACACCAAGGCTCTCACTAGCTTGTGAAAATAAGAATAAAGTGATCACTTACAGCTTTGGGTCTCGATTGCAAAGAGATTAGTCATAGGCCTTATGAATGCGAGAAGGACATAAAGGCAGTGGTGGGTTGTGGTGTTCTGCTCAGCTTTCCCTCGCCAACAATAGGAACCCCGGGTCCCAGTGAGGAGAGGACCTACTCTTCACACGGTTCTGTAGCAGCAACACTGGGGTTATACAATGTACATGTTCCATAACAGCCTGGAGTTTTTACATAGAGACATATTGTCTTATTCTCCTTTTTTTTTTCTTTCATCACTGAAGCCAACTAGAGTCTTCTGGTGTGAAATTCAAGAGGAGAGCCAAGCTTCCTCCCCTCAAACATTCCCAAGGATTGATGAGCTCAAAATCTGCATCAGGATCAACATCCAAGTTTTGCAAATGGCATCTGTCTTACTAATTAGCTGATCCAAGTCTCCAGATCTCAAACTACAAATATAAATATTCCATTACTTTAATCCATCTCCAGTCCAGCTACAGGACACTTATTCTGTTGCTTGCTTCTGACAAATTTAACTTCTTATTAAGTTGGGGTTTTTTTTGGAAAAGTAAATGAATTCTCATAAGAGTGGCTTGAAATGATTTAATTTTTTTCCCTGAAAGCTCAAAACTGTCCACTGACAAAGCTTTCCTCCCTCTTGTGCCTTCTGCTGCCTCCCCTTTCCCAGCCCACAGGTACAACAGAACAGCCTTGGAAGAGGGAGCCATCCAGAGTCTCTGCACACAAGGTTGTAAATCTGGCTCTCAAACAAGCTCTATTATTTTTAACTGCTTTTGTGTAAGACAAGAGGCTATGTAAAGAACAGGATGTTTTGAACATTGAGCTCTGGTGCATTACCTAATGCTGCTGCTACAGATTTGATGTCATTTCTCTGCAGGTGTCAGAGGCAGCATAAAAAGCAGGCACTGGGATGTTCAACATTTGGCATATATAAGCCTGGTGGGTTTACTGGTAGGTCTTTTATGAACAGAAATGCCAAGCTTGCACTTTGTGCTGTAGACAATTTCAGTTCTGACACAGCCTATTCTTACAGTCCTTTTTATTTTATTTTTAAATGACTGCAGACAGGATACTTAACAACCTTTTGTTGATCTCCACTTTTTTAGAGATGTGTGAAGTGAGCCACCTTTGTCTGCTTCAGAACAGGGGGTGCTGCATATTCCTTAGGCAGGGCAGGATAATTGCACCCCTGCCTACTCTGCTGGACTGCTCTGCAGCCAGCTTCTCCATTGCTCATCTTGTCTCAGTCCCTGGGGGAAATTCATTGATATAGAAAGTAATCCTTCCAAATAATGCAGGTGTCAGGTCTGTGTAAGAGTCTCTGCAGAATCTTTTGTGGAAATTTACACAACATCTGCCCAGACAATGGCTGGACAGCACTGTCCTTCCTTCAGTTGGCAGGTGCACTGCAATGTGTATAGAGGAAAACCCAAAGAAAATACTAGATCCAAGATTCTGATGCACCATTAAAAGGTGGTTATCGTTGGAAATAGGAACCATCATTTCTTTTGCAGGCAGTTTTTCTTGAGTCATTAGTACCTGTTGTCTTGCAAAAGGACACATTGCACTAGTTGAGCCATCAAAGAAATATATGATCATATTTTGTGAGATTATCAGTGGAATATTTCTCTTTTTTTTTTAACTTTTGTCAGGGAGACCATACTCAAAGTAAACAGGTTAAGTGGCTGCACTTAAGACACACAGGGCTTGATTTTACACTGTAAAAACAAGGCTGAAGTGGAAGAGACCTGCTGCTGTGAGTCAGGAGTGTAATACTGAGGTGGGCTCCTCTGAAGAGGGACTGCACTGTTTGCTCTGCTGTTCCTATCTCTCACTGCTTCATTTTCAACACCCTCTTCATGCTTCACTCATTTGGTGTCCTGGCTTCTAGATCCATTCCTCCATGGTCACTTAGCATTGTCTGATATCATCTTACCATCCTACATGTTTCTTTACAGACAACTATTATCAGCTTTACGCTCACTTATTCTCAAATTAGTACCATTATTGTGGTGGATGAGCTAAGAACTCTGCTGCTCTTGGTGTCCTCAAAGTATCCCGTTTCCCCTGGGCCACTCATTCAGCATTGGGTGGGAAAAGTCACATTCCTTGCTAAACTCAGCTACTGTCTACTAAGAGCTGTCTGTGTTCCCTTTCTGCATGGAGATACTGGCTGTTGGAAACACCTGTTCTGTCACCCAGTTCGTATTTCTGTCAGTGCAGGGAGATCCTTGCTCTACATTTACCAGTGCTTGGAGCAGCCTGATTTTAAACAGTTGGCTTTGGGGATAATTCTGTTCCTAATCTGGCCACCCTGATTCGATCCACTCTGTTTATGGCCATTTCATCCCGCTGGAAATGGCTGCACAAGGCACAGAGCCCCTCTCTGGGGGGTAGCTGGGGCACAGGCTGGGCACTGGGATGAGGGAGGAAGTGAGGGGCACCATGCTGTGCCTCCTGGCCCACACAGCAGAGCTGGCAGTGTGGCACACACTCCTTGTGCATGGGTTGTGCCCCTTGCCTGCTTGCTGGGGGCTTTGGAGCTTCTCCATTGCCCTGCCTCTGAGGTGCTGATCTCAGTGCTTCCAGTGTTTGAAAACATAGTATGCAATCTACGCGTAAGAGTAATCACATTTACTTGTATATATTTAATCATATATTATCACAGATGTTCTTTGCAATCAGAATTGGAGCACCTTGTAACCATGCAGGATTGATTTAACCTTGAGGGAATAGAGCTTAACTGCCCATCCTGCCATCGGGGCACTGAGGAAATTCAAGTTTCATACACAACTGCTTGTTGTTTAACCAATTCTTACAGCTTTAAAGCAAATCTAATGATATTTGATGTCTTTAAGCCTTCATTCCTTAAATCAAGGGATTGTTTCCTTAAATACAAGAATCTGAGTGTTCATTTTTAAAAAGTAGCTTTCATGCTCTTACAATGTGTTGGGAAGGTTTGAAAAATCACAATTAGGAGACAAGGAAGGATGCTGCATGTATCCTTTGGAAAAAATTATGACTTTTTTTTCCTGCAGCCTCATGATTTTTTTCAGCTTTGATTCATAATGTTTGAAAATATGGAAGAGCTGACAGTATTTCTGTCAAGGTGCTGCACTCTGAGTGGGATGGTGCACGGGGAATGGCCTTTCTGGCAAAGGAGAGTTTAAAATGCATAGTTCATCTTCTACAGGACTCAGCACAAGGGGACCAGGAGCCATTGCTGAGAATCTCAGGCAGAACCACAATAAAAATAATAAATAAATGAGGCATCTCATTCTACCAGAGATGCTGTATAGAGCTGCTGTTAAAGTGCACATTTGCAAATAAAAGCAACCTAAATTTAACTGTGACTCAATTACACTAAATCTGACCCATTTCTGTTCTGTGTTTCAATTTAACACTTATTTACATTCTTAGACTTGGCGCTGTTGGAAGAGAAGGGAGGGGGAGCAGGGATTTTCATCCTCAGAATTGCTATTAAAAAAAAAGCAATGATTAGGAAAACACAGCTACAGTCAGCTTGAAGCTGGGTAGCTCATTTGAACCCACTATAAAAGAAAAGATCATTTTCTCATCCTATTAAAACCCAGTTAGCAAAGGCTGCGTAGGCGGCAGGAGATCAGAAATGAGCGTCCAACTTGGAGCGTGTACAACTGGGGTCATTCCAAAGCAAACCGCCTGATTAGCCAAACAATTTGTATTTCACAATGACAGCAAATAGGTAAATCTTGTGAGCGTCAGGAAATCCTGGAGGCTTTTGAATGGGAGCACTGGGTGGTTTGCAGGTTGCGCGTTGATCAGGAGGCGTCGTCGCCTCCGCCGGTTCATCCTCGTGTGGCAGGGACATAAACAAGGGGGGGGCTCAGATTGCCGGGGTATTTATTCCTCTGTCTCTGTCTCTCTTGTTTTTACAATCTACATGCGATGACTAATTGGCTGTGTTTTCCCAGCTATTTTATGTCTCTCTTGCCCCTGTTACAAGTCGTACTAAACCAGTGCATCCGCGGGGACCTATAGGCAGCCAGCGCTGCCAAACGATACGCAGCGCTCCCCTTTCTTTCCCAACGTAAAACGTTTACAAGTGAATTTACAAACGCATTAAGAACATTTCCCTGTTTGGCCGTCAGTGTTTATTCCTTCCTCTTCTCCTCCTGGGAACGGACACCTTCCAGCCCCTCACCTTTCACACACCGCTCTCCCGCTCTCTGCCTCCTTCCCTCCTCGTCGCCCCTTTCCCTCCTCTCCTCCTCCTCCTTTTCCAGTGGAGCGGCGCACAGTTCTGTTTGTGCCAGTGGGGCGGGCTGGCGAGACCGCAATTGCTCTACCCCACAGCTTGACGAGCCCTCAGATGCCGATTTACTGTAGATGGCAGCCAGGCTGGAGCCGAGGCACATCTGGAGCGGAGTAAGCTGACTCAGAACCGGGGGCCAGTTCCAGGCCGAGCCAGCCGGGCTGAGCGCGGCGCTGAAAGGCGGCCCGCCTGCCTCCCATTCCCTCCTGCCTCCCCTCCCTCCTGCCTCCCCTTCTCCCCTTCCCTCCTGCCTCCCCTTCCCTCCTCCCCGACTACATTTCCTAATGTAAACACAGGCCGGGGGGGGAAGGACACAGTAACTCTTTGCTGCGTGTTTGTCATTTCGGGTTCTTTATCTGCTCGAGGTCAAACTGGAGCTCTGGAAAAACAGAAGCTTTGCTTTTCTTCTGAATAGCTGAGAGCCAGCGCTGCTGAAGGCAGGGGAATGGGAAAAAAAAAAAAAGAAAAAAAAAGAGAGTTTGCTTTTGTGTTTATTTGTTCCACTTTATGGTAATTTGGGGGATAATTTCATTATCTGCAGCCAAATTGAAAACAAGCTGTTGTCTATGCTAATGATACCAGCGTATTATTTTATACAGTAGTAGTGGAGCTCTTTAAACCACAAGTGGACTGGATTTCTGCTTACAGCTGTACTGCCTTAACTTTGGGGGTTTTATAGTCGCAAAATGAGACTTTCCTTTTATTATCTGGAAACGAAAAAGATTATGGATGGCCTCTTTGCTTTACAAAATGGCAAATACCTTTCAGGGCCTGGTGCCAGCCTGCAGTCCCACAAATGCTTTACTGCAAAGAAAAAGCCTGCTTCTTTTGGGGCAGATACCCTGGTTTTATGGTCCAGTTCACTGGACCGCTGAATTGTAGTCTCTGTAAAGAAGTGGGAGAGACTTTTGAGGCATTTACTGACTGTCAGCAATCTGGGCGAGTACTCTGTGATTCTTTACAAGTTTATTTTATAGCTTTTATTTCTTCTTTCTAATAGCAAAATGATGAAGTTTGTAGGTTAGTTGTTCAAATGACATTGAAATGCTGAGTGTGCAATTTAAAATGGCTTTTCCCACTCAATACCCCTTGCAACTCAATAGATTGTGCAGTGAATCAAGAAAACACACCTCAGAAGACTCTGCTGCTGCTGCTAACATTCTGATGCATGCTATGTGGCTTTAGTTGCCTTTAAAGACCATAGTAAAGTTCTCCCTCAAATGAACACAGTGGTTTACCTAGTATGGAGTCTGTTGAACAATCTTGCTCAGGAAATCTGACTACACTGCTGGTCAGCCCCCAAAACATTCTTGCCTATAGGAATAGAAAATCTTTGATCTCTGTATGGTTTTCTGGGGATGTTGGTTCCTTATCTCTCTGTTCACAAGCCATACTGGATATTTTAGCCTTTTGGGGAGTTTTGTTGTGACCTTCCAGATGAGGAGGTGTCTCCCATGGCTGTCACTGGAGAGCAGCCTTTGTATCACAAGGCAGATTTGGCTTGGGCAGCAGCTCCTGTCCCCTGGTAGTGCAAGGCTACAGTGCAGCCTCCCATGGGGCTGTTGTGGGTGCTGTGCTGTGGTCTGTGCTGATTTGCTATAGCACCTCCAGGAGAGATTGCAATATAGGCTGCATTCTGCTGTATTACTGGCTTAAACAGATACTGGTTTAATTAATTTCTTCACTACTATGTTTTCTCTTACTTTCCTGGCAATTCACATCCCAGAAGGGCCAAGGTTCCTCATGACCCACCTTGGGTAGGTCTCAGCCTTCTCACCCAGGGAAGCACTAGGCATTACCTCCCTATGGCTGCTTAAAAGCCACTTGAGGTAAAATGCGTTAAGGAGGGGGCTGATTGCGTGGCAGAGGTGTTGATCAGCTTGGAAAGGCTGAACTGCACTTCTCCAAGGTTTGCAATAATAACCTTTCTGTGCCCCAAACCTGAAGCAGCATCATTGGTTCAGGGACAAATCCAGGGCTGGTACCACCAGTTTGCATGATCTAGGTGGTCACTGAGGTAGATAAAATGGTTTGCTCAGGGTGAAGTGGTTTATTTGGAACAAACAATATTTCTACACAGAAAAGCTGATGGAACCAGTCTCAAAAGTAAAAGAGTTTGGCAAACTTCAGAGAGACCTTGGCAGTTGACTGAAATCTAAACTTCTAGCAGGGACAGTTGAGTTTTGGCTAAGCTCTTCTGGAAGCCTGCAGGGCTCTGGAGGAGTCCTCCCTGGCTGGCAGACCATTGCTCAACCCTCTGACTGCCAGGGAGAGAGAGGATTGATGGCCTGTCAGAGCAGGATGGCCCACCAAGTAGTCTACCTTTGAACTAGAGACCTCAGGGCTTCCAGGTTTCAAAACTGGGACAACACTTGTTTTGAAACTTCGTTGATATGTTTTGATATGCATTGGAAATATTTTGATTTCAATGAATTACCAAATCCTGACCCCAAAAAATGTTCCATAGGCGGGTTTTTTTAACAGCTCTATTCAGTCGAAGTTTAATGACCCTGAGGGGAGAAAAAAAAAGGTTTCTCCATAAATAAAGTAGAAATAAAACAGAATCCAGTGAATGTGTCTGAAGCAGGATTTCTCTGACCCTACTTACCAGGAAACCCTGCCTGTAATCTCACCGGTGTCCTTGGATCTCCGATAGACTGGTCTGGGCTCAGTTACATACTTTGCATCTTCATTTTAAACATGATATCCTGATAGCAATTGTTTAGCTTTTTTCCCCCTTTCCATTTAGCACACATTTGAAAAGGATTCAACTCCTTATTTTGCTCTAATGCCAAAAGTGTCCCTGAATTCTGACAACGAGCTCTTCTTGGTTAGACGATTGCGTGTCCCTCTGGCTGCGCTCGTGATCCTGTTAACGGCGTGTTCTCCAGTTCAGCAACCTGCAGGTGCAAAACTCCCCTTCAGCAGCACATAACTCTGTCAGCTGCCCTTTCTTGCCAGTAGATTTCCTGCCCATATGAATGTTTCTTGTGAAATTTCTGGAGAAGAGCTGCTGTGCTTTTGCCAGTTGTAAGAAAACAAACACACAAACAACTCTGTTCCAAAACTCCATAACTTCCCCCTTCCTCAAGCTTCTCTTCTGGAAACTACTACTTTGTAATAGAAGTACTACACCTAGCAGAAGACACCAGTTGTTGAAAAATAAGCATAGACTTCTAGTGTAATAATATCACCAGAGCTTACCTGGGCATTGATGTGTCCCTTTGGCCAACTTGTTTGCCTCACTTTGTATAGCTGCCTGTGCCCATCCTTGCTCAGCCACTACCTGAAACACTTCTTTTGAATCCTATACAGTTATATTCAATTTAAAAGAGAACTGGCCATGGCAGATAATAATCAGTGCTTAAAGAGGCCTTAACTCGGTGGCTTTTCTTAAAGTAAATGTCACTTTGGGAGCTCTCTGCATGCTCTGGCAGCAATGAAACCTGTAGCACTTGCAGTCACGATCTCTGTGATTTCCAGGGGGCTTTGTGAGCCTCATCCAGAAATGAAAGACAGAAGAACACTTTGAGAACTGGAGGAGATTTAATGGTTTGAAAAGTATATCAGTAGGTGTTAGTCTGAAAAAACAGATGTGTGTGGGAAAAGGGCAGTTAAAGTAACCCAGCTATTAATATTATACTTTAAAGGGCAATAGATCTCTTTAACATATAAATAAACTGAGAAATCTGCCTAGAAGTAAAAAGGAATTTCCAGTTTTAAGTGTGTTATTTCCTCTCAGTGTGATTATTTACAGTATATCTGTTCCATGTTTTTTGCAAAATATGTTATTTACATTTGAATGGTATTTCAGCATAAGATTATGACAGATGTGAAACAGTCAAACACCAACATTTGCAATATTTTTGACCCCAGGATAAACTGTTGTGCTGAAAAGAAGTTATCCTATTGTACTTCCTTTGCCTGCTTTCAGCGTTTTGTTTTGTTAAAGCAGTCGAGGATTCATTGAACTGGAGCCTGACATTTGTTATTGGCATTTCTCAGAAGAATAAGAACAGACATCAATTATATATTTCTCCAACAAAAACATATACTCAGTATATAAATGTTCAGATTATAATTCCACCCCAAATATACATGTATCCTAAAAATAAACCACAATAAATGTTAGACTAAGCAAAAATTAAGAACAGCAAAAGAATGAAGTAGAGGAAAAAAAGTAGAAAGCAAACCACAAGAGTAGAAATGCAGGCATTAAGTAATATAATGGATGTAAAAAAAAAGAGAGCTTAAAGATGAAGCTAAGAGAGAGAGGAAGGAAACTATCCAGAAAATTGTTGCAAAAGCACAATTTATTATTACCAGGCAGGTGAAATTCTGCTCTTAGTCACTGCAGTCAAGTCAGGTGTCCTGAACTGCAGCAAATAAAAACTGAGAGCTTTTAAATGCCAAGGATTAAAGAAAGATTTTAGTGAATTTCAGTTACCATCAAATGATGATTTAATAATTGTGTCAAGCCAGACTTTTTTGTCTATAAAGTTTAAATTGGGTTATACAAATAAGAATTGCAATTTCCTAAAGAATTACCCCCTTCTCAGATTTTTCTGAAGGAAGAAATGAGGCTTGGAAACTGTTTTTGTGAGGGAAGAGCTATTTAGCTGAGGATCAGGTTTGTGTTTTGAACCGCTATAAAATGAAGATACATTTTAGCTCAGACTTCAATCTGGACCCATCTCTAATTCCAGCAACTGAGAAAATATAATGGACTTGATACTCAGAGCATGACTGAATTGTGTGAGTCTAAATTATCCCTATAAGTGAATTTGAACAAACTTCCAGTAGATTCAGGGCAACCACAGGACCCATTTGCATCTTTAGGGAAGCATGTAGAGCCCTCAATTGCAAAGCATTGTGCAAGTGCAACAGTGGGTAGAGCTCTACTTGCTATTTTCCATTAATTTTTTAAAGCCAAGCCCAGTCCTAGTGAGTGTTCCTTGTTAGCAATAGCACCACTATATTACTTTTCCAACAAAACTTGCAAAAGATTACATTACTTTTTTTTTTCTCCGCTGAACTACTGAACTGCCAGTTCCTCCCAGAAATGAGCTGTAACCAAATCAGCAGTAAAAGGGGCAGGAAATTAGATAAAAGGCTCACACTAGTTTTACATCCCTAAATGAAAAGGTGTTAGTTTTAAATATAGAGCCTTTCAACGTAGTTCCCAAACCTTCCCCAGTCCATGGCTTTCATTACTGGAACACTGCACTGAATCAAGTGACAGTGCTGTGCTCCCCTGTGTTCTGGAGCCTAGTGCTTGCCCTGGAAAAGCAGGGGGGGAATTCCCTGCATCCTGATCAGCACCATGGGGTCTGAAGGAGGAAACTCTCGGGGCTTGCATGGTTGGAGTGGGATTATTGGATAGACAAAAGTTTCTTTTCTGATAATTATAGCAAGACACTGTTGGGAGGAAAGTAGCATTGTATGCAGATAATATCCTTGCTCCTGCTGCCTGGAAAGCTGTGGCAGGGACAGCTTTTGAAACCCATATAACAGGTGCTGTGGAGAGAACCTTTTGAACCTTTAGTTCTGGTGGGGAAGAGTTGTAAAAGCAGGAGAACATGCTGAGCTGGATGGGAACCATCCCACTGACTTCAGCCACTGGTGGAGAGGTGACCTGTTTTGGGTTTCCTTTGCAGTCAGCAGAGGGGGGAGGTCTCCAGAAGGTGAGACAGGTTTTGGTTCTTTGAACTGTCAGCTGCTGGTGTCTCTCTCTTTCTCTCCAAGGGTATTTAGGGATCCTACAGCCTACAGGTAGCTGCTCCTGTTCAGTGCCCATATTTCACTGGGATGACAGAGGGGCTTCCAGGGTGTGGCAGAATGTAGGATGTGGCAACACAGGGAATTCTTAGTCCAAGCTGCTAAACCCCATGTTCAGCTTCTAACACCAAGACAAACTCCATTGCTAGGAGGGGAGGAGAAAGAGGAAAGAAGAGGGTGAAGAGGGAAAGAGGGTGAAGAAATAAAACATTTTCTCAGATGCTTACTCAATATTATTGTGCTTCAGGCTCAGGATGTTGCTTCATTGTCAAATGGCTGATCTTTCCTTGTCATGCCTTCCTATTGTTCTCCATTCCTTAAATAATCCTGGCTTTCAGCTGCATTTTTAATCCATTTAATTCATTTTCAAACACCCTAAAAATTGAAGAGATTAGTTTAGCAGATCAGGAATGAATTAGGAAAAAATGTTACATAATGGACCTATTTAAATTACACATTGCTACTTGCCCGTGCACAGTGATACAGTTAATAGCTTCCACTTAGCTGCTAAATTCTGCTTTGTTTCAGAGATCAACCCCACTGCAATAACTACATTGTTCTTGGCTCATTAATCACTATTATTTTCTCTCCTTTGAATTGATGTGAAGTCTTAGAACATGGACAGTCCTTTGGCAGACAGATGAATGTGTTGATCTATTAGACCTTTTAGTCTCTGTGATTACAATTAACACCTGAGGGTCATTTATTTATTGTTTTGATTTGCATTCATACCATATATGCCCTTAGGGCACTATATACTGCAGAATGTTGCCACAAACTCATTGAAATAGAGACTTGTATCATTACAAGCTTGTGCAGTGGGAAATCTGCAAGTAGTTGTAGATATGCTACAGTGTTTCTCAGTAAAAGAGGTCTAGTGTAACAATGATATAACACAGATGAAAGTGTCATATAGTAAAGAATTGTTTCATCTTTGCTATAAAGCAAAATATTGTTTAATCTTAATATTGATATAGATATTACAATTTAGAGTGAGCAAAGCACTGCTGGTTGGTTGTTTCTGTTTTGTTTTGGTTTTTTGGTTTTGTTTGTTTTTGTTTGTTTTGTTTTTTTTTTTTATTATTATTATTTTTTATTTCTATCAAAATCTTGCAGTTAATATCTCATTAAACATTCAGGAAAAATTGACCAGGCAATTCCTTTTGCTCAGGCCTCATAATCAATTCCTGTGGAGGAAAAGCTTTCTCTGAATTTCACCAGTTAGGTTACTTGCAATCCACAGTTCACAATCCCTTTTCTAGTAAGAGTACATCTGATGTTCAGTCATAGTTATAACCATTCTCCCTGTATCTCTTTAACCTACTTTTTCCTGGGATGGAGCTGCTCCTTCCATCACATGCTTTTTGTGTAAGATGCTCTGGTTTTGGCCAAGTATATTCACTGTATTTGCTCTCCTATATTTAGGGTGGCAAAGAGCAGAAACCAGCCTCAAGTGACTCTATTGAACCCCTACATAGAAAAGGTGGCAGAGAACAACTGTTATTAATTAGTCCTGTATTAATTAGCAGCACTCCTCAGGATGAAATTGCTTATAGCATTGTCCTTTCAAACATACAGACTGGGGCAGGTGCTGGACTGATCTCAGGGCTCAGTTTCTCACAGACCACCTGGGGTGGACTCTGGTGTCCTGCCTCTTGCCCAGGGAGTTTGGGTTCTGGCTGGCAGAAGTCCAGAAATTCAGCAGTTGGATGCTCCAGAGCTGCAGTGTGCTCCTCAGAGCAGTGGCCAGTGGGCACCATCGGGTGAAACTTCTCACCCAGGCTGTGTTTAGCTGAATTTGTAAGGTGCTTCCTGAAAGAAAGTTCTCTTGAGGGGTCTGTGTACGGTGGTGTTCAGAGTGCTCCTCTCACAGGGCCAAACTTTACTGCCTCTGGCTCAGAATTCTACTTAAATGTTAGTGTGTGTGCTCTCTAACTGCACAAACAATAATTTTGATTTAATTTAAAAATTGAGGGGAATGTTTAAGTACAATGCTTGCATGTTCTGTCATCTTCAGCCACAGCTCCGCCCGTGTCATTGGGTTAGAGTAGCATAAATAATAAATAATCCACAGTGACTGAATATGGGCTGTCACTGTGACAGTTTACTTGGTTTTCTCAGCCTTTAGAAATGGTATTTCTCACCTCCTCCACACAAGTCTTTTCACTGCCCTGCCAACTTCTTGAAGGGAAAAATAACTTCATTTTGGTTTGAGGTGTTTCAAAAGTTATGTGAGGAGAATCTTAGCTGTTGTTTGTTTGGGTTTGCTTTTTTTTTTTTTTTTTTCAGGAATATTAGCTCAGGTATGCACCTCACTTCTAAATAAGCTACATTTCAGGAAGCATTTCTGTAATCTCTCTGCACCAGGAATGTTCAGAAACATTCACATTTGAAAATGCTGTTGCACCATTAGGTCTCAATAGTTCTGTCTGTGTGAAGAGCTTAATCTTTGGCAAAGTCCAAAAAGCTGTTGCCATACTTGGAGCAGAATTTATTTCAGCATCTGAAAGAAGCTGTTTGTCTAGGTATCTTGGTTTTCTGAAGTTCTTCTGCAGCCAACACTGTGCAAGTGAGAGTTCCTTCCACTAAAGATGCCTGTGGAGATGTCTGTCTCTGCTGATGATAGAAGAAGCACCTGTAATCTGAGTGTCTTCAAGTAGATGATTAACTTTCAGACTTAGGTGGAAAAAATAATTCTGCTTACATTTACATATAAAGCCTCTGCAATGTGGAGTCCCAGAACTTGACCTTTCAAGCTTAACTTGCTATCTCAGGCAGTGACTGAAGCCAGACTCCTGGCATCTCCCACTGTGCTGCCTGAATGTGAAAAGGCACAAGGAGTTGCATCCAGAACATCTACTCACCTTGCTGTGCTCATGTGGACATCAACACTGCAAATCAGCACTGTGCAAACTCTTTCCCTTAAAACAATCACACTAATAATTCTTAGGCCTGCCTGTCTTCAGCTTTCCACATACTGGTGCTGTTCCTCATTGGTTTAAAAGACAAGTGTCATTTGTCTTCTCTCTGTAGGGAGATCCACAAGTGACTCTGGTCATCACAGTCAAGGAAGAGCTTCTGGAAGACAAACTGAGAGATCAGTGTTCATAGCTCAGCATCAGATCATCACCTTCACAACAGAAACCTGGAGTGCAGGGCACAGCCAGCTCCCGAGTTGACTTCTCCTGGATTCTTCTCCTGTCAGAGTTGGATAATTCTCTTAACAGGAACATGGACATTGCCAAGCAAAACAGGCCATTTCTGTGGGGCATGGAAGCAGCCATGGGAAGGGCCCATCCTTGTGTTTCTAAGCTATACAAAACATGGTGCTGAGCCAAACGCAGTAGAGTGAGTGGTACATGGAAAATGATCAGTCTACAGTCCCAGAAATGCTCCACAAATAATGGAAAACTGTGCAGGAGCAGAGTTTTGGAAGTCATGTGAACATAAGCATTCTCATTTCTGATCAGAGCTTAGCCCTGTCTTGGTCAGCATCTTGTCATCAGCACTTCCTAGTGTTTTCCTACTTGCATCTCTGTTATGTCCAGAATTACCAGTAAAACTCCACTGCCTCAACATGTGGTCAAAGCCATTCTCTGCCCCAAAGAATTTGCAGTGTGAAGCTGGGAGAATCTCCAAACTCTTGGAGTTTACCCCATTGCCATAAAATGATCTATCTTAGAAGTTCACTCTGGCAAAATATCCTAAGCATCTACTTAAGAGGTGCTGAGTGACCTCATTTAAACCAATCCTTAGGATTAGGCACAGTGTTTGTTTAAAGTATTTTGAGATCCTGAGATATAAGAAGCTTTGGAAGTGCAAAGATTTTTTTAATTGGCTTAATATGTTTTTGTGTTTATTTGTAGATGTGGAAGTTAGGCAGTATAAATTTGACAGCTAAGACTGCTCGTGAAACTTCTCCAGGAAAATAAAAACCTGTTAACAATTTGCTGACATTCATGAAAACCCCTAAATGCTTCCAAATCTGCTTCCAGGTATTCCTGTGCAAGAATCTGAAGTCTTTTGCATTGCAAATATTAGCAAATGCTTTTTAAACGATGCTTGCTTTTCACACACCGTTTCTACCAGAGCTTTCCGAGCAGCAGCAAATTGTACTCCTATTACATTTCAGTTCACCTCACCCCACCACTTGTGCCAAAACTTTTTTTTTGNCTGACATTCATGAAAACCCCTAAATGCTTCCAAATCTGCTTCCAGGTATTCCTGTGCAAGAATCTGAAGTCTTTTGCATTGCAAATATTAGCAAATGCTTTTTAAACGATGCTTGCTTTTCACACACCGTTTCTACCAGAGCTTTCCGAGCAGCAGCAAATTGTACTCCTATTACATTTCAGTTCACCTCACCCCACCACTTGTGCCAAAACTTTTTTTTTGGGGGTAATTTATAGACAATCCAAGAGTACCTGTCAACTATTAAGGATCTGAATATAAAGTTACAAATAAGAAGTGTGCTATGAATAAGGAACAGGGCCCATCCTGCCTGCTTCACCCCATGAGCCATTCAGCCGCATTCCTGATCACTCGAACAGGGGAGGCTCTTTGTGCCATTTCACTGCCTTTCCCACTCTGTTTACGTGTGAGGAGTGCAGCAAATAGAAGGAAAATAAACTATTCGCTCTGGAATCTTGGGTTAATTACCAATTTTGGATTGCATTCTGTTTAAGGTAGCTATTGAATTGTTAAGGATTTTTATTTATTTTAAGACAGCAGCTTTTAATTTCTGCATTTTAACATTTTTCTATGGGTTTATTTCTAGGATATTCATTGTAGTTTAAATGTAGCCATCTGGAGAGGGTGTAAATACAAGTGGGAAACACGGAGAAAATTTTACCCTTTTTTCTTTCTCTTGTGTATAACAAGTTTGTTGAACCTATTCTAGTGAGTCATGTCCAGCAGTTTTAATAATTTAGTCTCATTATTCATTAATTCACTTGAGATTATCATGTTTTTTTGATCATTTACAGTTTTGCTTCTTAATGGTTCTGCTGTCTTACCCTGAGGAGTGCAGAAGTGGGCCAGGCAGGGAAATAGGAACATTTACAGTTTGGTGAAACAAATTGAATTAATCTGGAAGACTGAGTGTTTTGCCTAATTTCCCCTCATTAACACCCCTTGCTCTGCCTTTTCCCCATCTTCTCTTTCTGAAGTTGAGATCCCTGGGAGATTCAGTGAGGAGGAGTGGCCCCAGAATCCTGGCCTACAGCTGGAATTGCATCCAGTTCATGCATCCTGGTGGCCTCTCTGGGGACACAGGGGATGGCAGTCATGGCCATCAGAACCAACATGTGCTGTTTCACATTACCCAAGAAGAGTTTTTCCTCATGCCTTCCTGAAAGTTCTTTCCCAGCTCAGAGCAGCCCAGGCATTTGAAGTTTAGCTTTACTCCTCTGAACTTGNTGGCAAAATATCCTAAGCATCTACTTAAGAGGTGCTGAGTGACCTCATTTAAACCAATCCTTAGGATTAGGCACAGTGTTTGTTTAAAGTATTTTGAGATCCTGAGATATAAGAAGCTTTGGAAGTGCAAAGATTTTTTTAATTGGCTTAATATGTTTTTGTGTTTATTTGTAGATGTGGAAGTTAGGCAGTATAAATTTGACAGCTAAGACTGCTCGTGAAACTTCTCCAGGAAAATAAAAACCTGTTAACAATTTGCTGACATTCATGAAAACCCCTAAATGCTTCCAAATCTGCTTCCAGGTATTCCTGTGCAAGAATCTGAAGTCTTTTGCATTGCAAATATTAGCAAATGCTTTTTAAACGATGCTTGCTTTTCACACACCGTTTCTACCAGAGCTTTCCGAGCAGCAGCAAATTGTACTCCTATTACATTTCAGTTCACCTCACCCCACCACTTGTGCCAAAACTTTTTTTTTGGGGGTAATTTATAGACAATCCAAGAGTACCTGTCAACTATTAAGGATCTGAATATAAAGTTACAAATAAGAAGTGTGCTATGAATAAGGAACAGGGCCCATCCTGCCTGCTTCACCCCATGAGCCATTCAGCCGCATTCCTGATCACTCGAACAGGGGAGGCTCTTTGTGCCATTTCACTGCCTTTCCCACTCTGTTTACGTGTGAGGAGTGCAGCAAATAGAAGGAAAATAAACTATTCGCTCTGGAATCTTGGGTTAATTACCAATTTTGGATTGCATTCTGTTTAAGGTAGCTATTGAATTGTTAAGGATTTTTATTTATTTTAAGACAGCAGCTTTTAATTTCTGCATTTTAACATTTTTCTATGGGTTTATTTCTAGGATATTCATTGTAGTTTAAATGTAGCCATCTGGAGAGGGTGTAAATACAAGTGGGAAACACGGAGAAAATTTTACCCTTTTTTCTTTCTCTTGTGTATAACAAGTTTGTTGAACCTATTCTAGTGAGTCATGTCCAGCAGTTTTAATAATTTAGTCTCATTATTCATTAATTCACTTGAGATTATCATGTTTTTTTGATCATTTACAGTTTTGCTTCTTAATGGTTCTGCTGTCTTACCCTGAGGAGTGCAGAAGTGGGCCAGGCAGGGAAATAGGAACATTTACAGTTTGGTGAAACAAATTGAATTAATCTGGAAGACTGAGTGTTTTGCCTAATTTCCCCTCATTAACACCCCTTGCTCTGCCTTTTCCCCATCTTCTCTTTCTGAAGTTGAGATCCCTGGGAGATTCAGTGAGGAGGAGTGGCCCCAGAATCCTGGCCTACAGCTGGAATTGCATCCAGTTCATGCATCCTGGTGGCCTCTCTGGGGACACAGGGGATGGCAGTCATGGCCATCAGAACCAACATGTGCTGTTTCACATTACCCAAGAAGAGTTTTTCCTCATGCCTTCCTGAAAGTTCTTTCCCAGCTCAGAGCAGCCCAGGCATTTGAAGTTTAGCTTTACTCCTCTGAACTTGNGCAACGCAGTTGTGCCAAGCAACTCCACAAATGCACTGGGAAGGGCAAGGACACAGAAAGAAAAGCATCTCTGCTACTGCCTTGCAGAACCTCTTTTCCCTGCCCCCATCATTGCTATAAACAACTTTCAATGAGGAAAGTGGGAATTTCGTGTGGAGAATGGGAAGAAAACATCAGCTCGGAGGAGGCGGGGGAGCCTGGGAAGGGCAGGAGCCTGGGAGGGGTGGTAGCAAACTGGAGCCTGGGGGAGACTAGCTCTGTCTGGAAAAGCAGCAGAGAGCTCCCTGTGCCTGCAGATGTGTCATCCCTGCCAGTGGGCTTGGTGGCCCGGCCTGCCTTGCCAAGAATGGAGAGCACACAGTTGCCTGAGGAGCACTGTTAAAACAATCTTATCATTTCCTCCACATGTCCAAGATACCTTGTTTATTCTCTGGTATTTTGTCTCCGAGGGTCCCTTCCACGAAGGCTTGAAGGACACCTCAGCAGCAGCAGTACTGGCTGGCAGGGAGGGAGGGAGCAGCCTGTCTCTCCTCTCCTGCCCTGCCATGTCTTTGGTCAAGGAAGTCACTTGCTCTTTCTTTCATCATTCCTCCTCCTCTCTCCCTCCCCCCTGGCCTGACTCCCTGCCCTGATTCCAGAGCGTGAAGGTCTGCTGGTGGTAGCTGTGGTGGCTGCGGGGAGGAGGGAATGGGGGGAAAAAGCAGAGGGAGTAAAATAAGTGTCAAGGAATTCATTGTCTGTTCTCCACCTGTTGTTATTCTGGTCCCAATCAACCTGCTAGCCAGGCTGGAGCCAGTGGCCATCTGGAAACACTGCTCTGTTTATAAACTTGGCATGAAGCAGCACTCCCGGGCCCTGACCTCCCACACAAATCTGGAAACAATTAGAGCAAGATGATAGGCAGGGAGAGGAGGGGAGAGAAAAAAAAGCGCGTGAGAGAGGAGGCTGCAGAGAAGGGAGAAAACAGAGAGAAGGGGAGCGTGGAGAAGGTGGCAAATGTTTCCGAGATGCAAATATTTATGCCCACCTTAAACGGCTGCTGGCTCATTAACTACTGCCCTTGCCAAAACAGCCTTTTTTTCCACGAAGGCCAAGGCATGCCGCTTTGCCTCCCCCAGCAACACAGGTTTTCCAAATTCCATTTTATGTTTGCTGCTGCTGAAAGTTTCTCTTTACGACTGTTAGGAAATTCAGATGGGTCTGTTAGGTCCCCACGCTCAGATCCACACACATTCTCTACTCGGTGGTATTGCAAACTGGAGTCCAAGGATTGCAGCTCCCGCCCATCTCTATGAGGACTGGTGCCTGTCTCTGCTACTCACACACCCTGCTGCTTTCCAGAAAGGAAGGCTCCCAGTCTCCAGCTCTCTGGAGTGTGGGAGTCAATTGGGCTCCATTCTCTCAAGCCTTCTCTTGCCCCACCCTACCCACCCACTCTTTTTGCAACTCATCATCATCTTTACTGGGAAGGCTGTGCTTTTCCTGGTCAAACCAGACCTTCAGTCACCGGGTTACTCCCTAGCTCTTCTTTGGATTTTGGCCCATTTCCCAGCCTGGCTCTTGCAGTGCAGGTAGGCAGCCTGCCCATCACCAACCTGCTCCAGCGGAGCCTTCGGGAGCCGCAGCTCATCCCAAACCAAACCAGACATTTCCCTTCCTGGGGACATGGTGTGGGCAATCCTGCCCGTGCTCTGCATGGGTTGAACGAAGCTAATCCAGATGCCAGTGTGCTCGTTTGCTTCTCACAATGTGTCCTTTCAGAGTCAGGGCTGCAAGAGTGAGTCCTGGACAAGACAAACCGAACGTTCATTTCTGCTGGCCTGCCTAAGGGGAGGAGCCCTTTTGGCTCACCTGACACATCTGTTACTTACACATCCTGAGAGCTAAATGTGTTTCAGGTGCAATAAAACACATCTCCTTCCTTGTGTGAGGAGCTGCTGGTGATGACATCGATTTGCATCCAAAGAGATGCCTGTGCTGGGCCAGGGATGGCCCTGGATGGCCATGTTCAAAGCTGCTGCAGGAGCAGCAGGACCCGAGCCAGAGTAGGTGGGCGTGAGGTACAACCCTCACCTTTACCTTTCCTTGATTTCCTTCACCCACCAGCCCTAGGCCTGGACTAGTGTGCTGTACTCTTGAGCTACATTAAAGGTTTATCTGCCATGTAATTCAGCCATAAAAAGCTGCAGCTCAGAATGACCAAGGTCAGTTTTTTCCCTTGCCATAGGCTTTGAGAAACTCATCTGTGGTGCCTGCATCAGGGCAGCCTTTGGCCCGTCATCTCTCCCCAGAGCCAGCAGCTTGCTGCTGCTGTTTGCTGCTGGCCAGGGAACAGTATAGCCCAGAGACACCAGGGCAACTGATGCTGCCTGTAGCAGCCACAGCCGTGCAGGGAAAGAACCATAAGCTGCCAGGTGAGGGCTGTTAGAATTTTACAGCTCCTCAGGAGTGCTGTGTTCAGTTGTGGTTTGGTGGTGGAGCTGTTCTGGGAGCTGTGGGGGGCACACAGGACCTACTCTGTTTGTGTCGTGCTGGGGAACAGTCTCTCCATTATCTACTGCTTATTTTCCCTCAAATGTGACCTGTCACCACTGGGCACATGCCTGTAGTGTCTGTGGTCTAGTTCTTTGGGGTGCTGGAAATCTTCCGAAAAGTGCTTAAAAGGGCTTTTCCTCTCCAGGGGAGTTCATTGGTTCAGACTCGTTAATCTGAATGAAATATGGCTATCATAATTAGTGCTAATTGGCAGCTTTGTTTGCAGCCTCATCAGAGCCAGCCATTAGCTAAACAGAATGAGGAGGCTATAAATGCATGTCTATTCTATAGATAAATAAAGGACCTTAAGGTCAATTACTGCTAAAGCAGCACTTTCAGAGCTCTGTGTCCGTGTGCTGCCTCCTTCCCTTACCAGAAATGTGTGTTTCACAACAGCTGGTGCCTTTTCTCAGCTCTGCAGTCAGCATCGAGTCATTACGTTAGTGTCTGCTGTGGCTGTTCCTATGCTGACCCACTCAGGAATGCATTTTGTTTTGACATGACCTTGGAAACTTAAAGGAATACAAAATGCACAACATGTAGGCGTGTAAAAATAAATACAGGGAACCCACCAGGCATGACTAGCGAGGAGGCAGAAGCAATTCAGCCATAGGGCTAAAAAACAAATGGTTTCTTTATGTGGCTCTGGCTGTTCAGTAGCTGTACTTCAGAGCAATGTAATGGGGTTTAATGTTCATAAAAATGTTCAATCTGGTAAACCAATTTTTAGACTCTTACACAGTCTTGTTGAAATTGGATTCATTTGAACTGTAATATAAAATATTATGTTTACTTAACCCTTGTAAACCGATCTCCTTTGTCTTCGCAAACTTGCTGGGCAGTTAAGGACCCAACATTCCTTCCACAGTTAATAAAATTTTGCATTTTTCTGTCTATTCATAAACTTAATTACAGTCAGACCTGGTTAATCAACATCAAACTTTTTTCAGGCTCATTCTTTTAGATAGCTTTTGGTTGAAAAATAAATAGGAGGGTCATGCATTGAGGCTTTGTCTATTATTAAGGTTCCTAAAGCCACTTAGATTTCTTTCTCCTGCTCAGTCCTGCAGCCAGCTCAGCATGCAGCTCCTGGGCTCTGATTGTACCTGTGATACAAGCTTTAAATCATGTCAGAGACTCTGCTCTTTAGAAAAGGTGATAATCCATTTCTGTCTTCGTTCCTGACTCCGAGCCCTGCTGATGTGAAGGGCCGTTCAGTGTTCAAAGCTGCTCCTCTGTTCCCCCCTCCACCCGTTTCCTGAGTTTCCATCTGCCTCGCGCCAGGCCCCGAGACGGTTCATACCGGCCTTGCTGGCTTGCAATGGGCAAGAGCAAACTGCATTCCAGATGGCCAACAGGTAGCCTCTGCTTCTTCTACCTGGCGTTTCCCAAGGCACTCGGGATTTACAAAAAAATCCTGGGATGTTTCTGTTGATGTTGATCAAAGAGTCCGAGATTCAAGAATGTATGAAAAAAGGATTTTGAGGTTTTCTGTCGGAGATTTTGCAGGGAATGCAGTGGCTAGAATAGTGCTGATAAATCCTAAAGCTTTTTCTCAAGGTAGCTGAGAGGAGTGAAATCCCTTTGCAGCCTTAAAAGCTGATATAATGTGGTGTGCACTTTGGTTAATTAATTTAACAACGAATGCCTGGCACTTGGTTTGCCATGAGTGGATTGTTGAGCTCCTGGGGACCATTTCACCCCACTCTCCATGTGGAATATTAAACAAAGTGCAAGATTAGAAGTTTAGCTAAAAATGAACAGTGAAAGGACATAGCATGTTGTAACTTCAGCTTTCACTCAGGACTGATTAATGACCACAGAAGATAAATGTAAAAGGTCAAACCTATCAATTTTAAGACAAGGAGCAATAACAGAGCTGCCATTTCTTAAGTTCAAACTTCCTGCTACTTTAAGTCCTGGTTGTTCTGGCTTATGCTGAGTGCTCAGCAAGGTTTATGATAGCACTTTGCATAAAGCTGAATCGTATCAGGGCTACTTTGCAGCTGTGAATCAGATCTGCCTTTGTCTAGAGGTGCAATATTCTGATGCTGTTGGGACAGATGTGAAGCTCTGCAGAATTGTAGCAAAGCAGATACCAAAATCATGCAAGATAGTGCGAGGCCCTTTTTTGTGTGATCCTCTGCATACGTGCTATTTACAGAAGGTAGCTTCATCTCTGACAAAGCATCTGTTATTCACTGGGATGCTGCTTCTTACCCAGTCTTCTGAAACACTGGGAGACCAAGTACCTTGTTCAAGGTGACAGATTGGTTTGGTGGCTCTGTCTCCAGGCCAGATTTCAGCATGGCTCCCACTTGATGATAACACGGCGCCTGTGAGCTGTGAAGCTCAAAGCAGGACAAGTGGCTGTGTGCAGGTCACCAAGACACAGCCTTTTTTTCATTGCTTGACACTGTTTTAAAACAATAGGTGGAGAGAGAGTACACCAAGAGGGACTCGGAAGGGAGTAAGTAAAGAAAACACTATTCTGTGTCCTCAGAACAGTAACAAGGGCTTGTACAAACTGCATTCATGCCCAGACCCTGAGTACACAGCTTGCCTGTTTCAAAGGCTTTTCCACAGTGCCTTGTAATCACTGTTCTCAGCATCCTGTTTAAGAGAAGCTATTAACTACTTGCAGTACTTTTCTTCTATTTTTCAGTAAGATAATATGAGGCAAAGGCCAAGAGCTCACGTCAGGATCTGTCCAAAGCACTGTTTTAAATATATATATATTTTATTTTTTATTTTTAAAGAGGCCTGTTAGTCGATATTTTTGAAGTGGCAGAAAGGAAGCACCGGGGCAGTGTCCTTCCTGGCTCTGCAGAGCTTCCTGCGAGCTTCCCCGGAGCGTTAGTCAGAGCAACAACCCACAACAATCCCCACTCAGCCTCCCACGCCACCGTCTGCCTCGGCTGTGCTGAACCCGTCCAGCAGCCAGCAGGGCTCTGAGCTAACTGGGAGTGTGCAGGTGGCAGAGCAGGGAGCCAGCAGAGACATCTCTGTGTGCAGATTGCAAACATCTCTGAATGCACCTGCCCTTTCCTGCTGCAGGAGACAGGGTTGGGTAATGCACCCAGATTAAAGCTACAGGGCTCTTGGAGAAACCCGCTGTGGTTACAGAAAAAAATCCAATTAGAGGTGAGTGATTGCTGACTAAACTGTTTCCGCGCACACATTTCTCATATCCCTGGTGATGAACCCTCTCCAAACGTCTTCCCACCTGTCTCTGGCTTGGCTCTCCGGGACAGGTACTGTTCCCATTGGCACGAGTGCAAATCCAGTTACCTGATGTAAATGAAAACCAGTTGGGCTACTCGGCCTCGCGTCACTATAGCCATTGTGGAGCCACAGTCTGTGAGTGGAGGGGTGTCTAGTGCTGCAATTGCCAGCAAACAGTGGAGAAGATGCTGGTTTTGCCTGTGGCAACAGCTGCTGAGACAGGGAAAAGAAACCTTTGCAAGAGCGGGAGATAACAAAGGCAAGTCAGGGAAGTCAGTCAAAGTACAGGGAAGTCAGTCAAAGGACCAGGATTCTCTTTGGCTGCCTGTTTGTTCACTGGAAGAGATGAGTATTTGAAGGTTGTTGGGTTTTCAGCCTTTTGCTGGTATGTCTTTCATCACACTTCCTTTTTAAACTACAACTAGCCTTTTTCTCCTTCCTGTTCTAATAGTACTACTATCAGCAGCTTCACCTTGTGAGCTGGTGTAGTTGTGCAGACCAATCTTGGTTCACACTCTTCAGCTTTTAAAAGTCTTTGTGATAATTTTGTGTTAAAACCAAGTTATCTCCTCAAAGAGAGCCCTGCTTTCTGACACCCATAGTGCATCAAGAAGGTGGTTTTTACATCTCCAGGGTCTAATGCTGTAAGGAGAGCTAATGGAGAGCCTCTCAAGAAACCAGCAGACACTGACTTTTCCTTAAGAGGGAGGAAGAGAGCAGAGTGTGGGGAAGCTCTACCTTGCTGTCCTGTGTAACCCTCCACACACCACCCTGCAGCTTCTGTCCTGAGGGGTCAGTCTGCTCCTCACTCCTGGCACCGATTTCAAGGCAGGTGTTTAGTGGGAAACCAGATATTGAAGCAAGAAAGATGAAATGTTATGAGGACAAAAGGATTCTGCTGCTATCAGAAACACCTGGGTCCTCACATCAGCCAGGGTCAGAGAAACCACCTACGTTCTTCCTGCCACATATATCTGAAGGATAATAGGAATAAAAAGACTCAGCAGCTCCTAAGAGATGAGAGCTTTTTGCACCTTCTCTATTACCCTGTTACTAACCTCCCTTGGTGCTGGCGAGTCAGGCTGTGTTTGTGCACTTCAGTGGAATGGCTTTGGAACAGGGTTTCGGAGATGAGTCTTGTGACAATTAACCATTACATGACTGGAAAGAAAGCAGCTGATAGGTTGATGTCCTCAGTGGTTTTACATTGTTAACATACTTGCTGTGCAGCTGTTAAACCAGATTTGTGGCTGCTTTATTATTAGTATTATTTTCTTCATTCCTTATTTTCTTGTTAGTTTTGATTCAGCCAGAAAACTGCCCACATTGTTTTTCTCCTCAGAATAGTTTATTGTGAGTTTAGAATATTCCCAATGCAGCCTAAATGTTTGTATTATTATAATAGTTCTGACAAGTAATATTAGCTGGTATTTGATGAGTGACTACTGTTGATGTAATGAAGTAATGACCTATATTAAAAAAATTGTTTCTTCCAGCCCTATCTGACACTTGTCTGGTGCTTCAGCTTGCTTGGCAGCTCTTTAATAGCCATGAGATGGAATATGTCTTCATAAAGTTAAGTGAAGTGACTGTCCATTTTGGTCTTATTGCCTGTGGTTTCACACTATATCTCTCAGTTTTTTCTAGGAGACCTCAGCCACTCTTTTTCTACTCATCTCTGAAGGGCTTTACTTTTTGCAGAATGTTGGAGACATAGGACACTGTCATCTGCTGTTAGTTTAGAAGAAACCTGTAAACTGTGTGAAGAATAATGAAGAGAAAAATTGTGTTAGGTACCTTAGATGGTAACTATCAAGAAATCAATGCTTTGGTTTTTTTTAGTCATCAAAGATGTTAATTTTTCTTCATTTCATGATAAACTTCTTTAGTCCCCAAGACACTGACAGCATATGTATTGTTTGCAGGTACCCATTTGTCTTTCATATTGCTGTTTCATAACAACTTCTTAGAACAGTTATTAAAAAATTGCCCTCTGCAGTAGGTACATGTGTTTAGTGGTGGTGAAGAATTTCCCTATTTCCCTGTATCCTACCAAAGGAAAATGGTAGAAAAACAGAACTAGGGGGGAATGTTTTCTGACAGATGTGTGTGAAACTCCTTGAGTTGGTTGGCTCCTCATAGCAGGACTCTTGAGTTTTGCAGTTGGCATTAGACATCCCTGCTACCTTTCAGCTCAAGCTGGACTCTGCTTGTTCTCCAGCTTCTGACTGTGGGAGCTGGGGCTCAGCTGGGCTGCAGCTGCTCTGAGCTGCTCTCTGCCATTGCTGCTCCAAGGGCCGTGTTGGTGAAAACATCCCCAGGCAGCCTGGGTGGTATTGGCAGGACCTGTTTGTTCTGTCCTGTCACAGCACTGTTGGTTCTAGGGGAACTGAGCTGTGCTTGGCCATGCTAAGAAGGTTGCTCAGACATAATGGCAGCACAGCACCTACTTACAGCTTTTAAGAAATGGATATAGAGAGCTTTTCTTTTTTTTTTTTTTTAATTTAATTTCTTTAATTTTCTTTGCTGTTGCAAGACAGCAAAACTTTGCTTTTTCTTCTTTGGTGTTCACAGGTTTCTACAATGATGTAAAGTGTTTTTCTTTACAAAAGGTAACAGTTGTCATGCTTGTAAATCAGAATAATAAATCATGAAGCTTTTTTTTTTTTTTTTTGGTGGGCTATTTCTGCCTGAGAGTTGCATTCCCCATGCACTAGAAAGAACATGTTTCCTGACCACTAAACACCTTTTCCGCTTCATGTAAGTTGACACTTGTGTTTGCAGCACCAGGAAAAGTGAAATCAACCAAATGAAGTCAGGTTTTGTTTTTCAAATGGTCTGTAGGGCACAGATAATTTATGCATCATCATCATCAGGTTACATAGGAGTTTTGTTTCATTTAGGGCACACCATTTGCTTGAATGCCAGAATAATATTCCCATTTCCAGCAATACCCAAGTCTTTCAGTTTTGTTCCTGCTGCCTCAGGAGATCCTACTTTATGGAAAAATGATTGCAGGAGACACACATTTTCCATGAGTTTTCTGGTACCTTGAGCTGCTTTCAGCCATCCTTAAACATGTATTCATTTATAAAAAGTTTGTTATTTACTTCTAGGATGATAAAAGACTTTACCACGGGTTGGATTCTGCAACAGGAATCTTAGATACAGAAAGGGATGCATTTCATGACATTCTTTCACTCATTAAAATGAAAAGATTACAGTTGTCTGAGACTGACAATAAAAATTGCTCCCTTTCTTTACCTGTTTTGCTGTCCCCAGGGTGATCGACCCTCAGCCCCCTCTTCCCAAGGCTGGAGCCTAATGACACAGAAGTGCTGGCTCTGAGATGTAATACTGGAAGTGGGAAGGAGCATTTCAGGAACAAGAAATTACTTCACCAAAATTGTATTTGTAAGTTCTCAAACGATTTGTGTTCCGGTCAGAGCTTGCTCCTTCATCACCCAGATTCTGCCCTGGCTCCGGCTGCAGGGAGATCACTCTGTGCTCCTGACACCGGCCGGGTGCTGCCAGCATTGCAGTCATCCTGACAGCACAGAATCCCCCAGGGGTGGGCAAACCACTTCAATAAAAATAGCAACTGCATGAACCTCAGCCCACATCTTGAACTCTCTTCCCCCCCCCTTTTCTTTTTTATTTGTATGTTTTATTTCTGAAGCTAACATGATTTCACTAAGTACCTCCCTGAAATTAATCATGTGGAATCTACAGTCTTGGCCGTCCTCGCGGATCCAGCTGCTGTCCTCAAATCTGACAATTTCCAATGCTTCCCTTGGGTTAGAGGGAGTGAGTACATTTTGGGGTATACCTTTGACCTAAGGAATGCATGGGATGGGAAGACATCAGCCAGCTGAGCCCAGAAGAAAATGTGCCAAAACAGAGACTCCCCTGATAAAATATAGCTTGGAAAGGGGAGCTCTGGGAAGCCAGTGGGAAGGAGCTGCTTTAGGTGCAGGGGGAGGGATAGAAAGACTCTGATTATGTTGAGAAGAATACTTTAAAAAAAAATAAAAATGTTAGGACAAGAGGCAAAGGGCGTAAGTTGGAGCACAAGAGGTTTAGGGTAATCACAAGGAAAAACTTTTTCACAGTGAGGGTGACAGAGCCTGGAACGGGCTACCCAGCAAAGTTGTGGAGACATTTCAAACCCACCTAGATCTGTTCCTGGGTAACCTGCTCTGGGTGATCCTGCTCTGGCAGGGGTTTGGACTAGATGATCTTTCTAGGTTCCTTCCAGCCCCTGACATTCTGTGATTCTATGAAATTCAGAATAGATTCCAGAAGATTCCCCTAGGCCCTGGATCATCCAGGTCACATCAGCAGGTTGCCACAGCCTGAAGTGGGTGCTGAGAGCAGCAGAGCAGTTCCCAGCACCTTGCAAACTGCTGAAGTGAAAATCTGGTGTATTCAGAGGGGATGATTCTTTGTGTACCCTTGTGGTGGAAAGGTCTCCCAGGGCATATAGGAGTGGGCACAACGAGTCCCCTGTGGGCTCTGGTGCTGCCAGGGATACGACCTCAGCGCCCGACGGAGCACACGGCTCAACTGCCCCTTCTGGGAGTGACCTTGGGAAATCCCTTCTAGAAATCCCTTCTAGAATCCCTTTTAGTAGAAATCCCTTCTGCTTCTGCTCAGGCTGTGTAGGTAAGATAGGGCTGCTCTGCTGTACGCTGGGCTGCTCAGGTGCTGGTCGGGCAGGGACTCCTAGCAGACTCCTGGCACAATCCTACCCTTGCAGAGCCATCCAGCTCTTGGGTCACAACCAGCTGGTGCCAGGCTCACTGGAGTAAGAGCAGAGGAGCAAAGGTCTGTCTGCTGGGTAAATTCCCCTCATGGGTGAGGTGCAGCTCCTGGTCTGCAGCTGCTTCTGAAAGCTCAGCTGAGGAGAGAACAGGGGCTTGAAAGAGAAAGCAGCTTGGTTTTGGACACGACTGGTGTGGGTAATTAGCGCTTCTCAGGAGACTAAGGAAGAAAAGCTTGAGGAAGGTGGAATAAATTTGGAGTTATTGCCAGTGTGCTTGATGCTGGGGACCTTTCCAGAGCGTAGACATTTCTCTTGAAGCCACGTACGTGCTGCAGAGGAGGCATGTGGGAAAGGTTACAGTGAATTTGCCCTCACATAAGAATCACTTTTGAGCAAATAACAGTCCCAACATGAGAAAATAATTTAAGCCCTGAGAAGCTGAAGCATTGTTCATGGAGTTGTCTGATCTGTTTTCTGCATTTCTTTTTTTTTTTTTTTTTCATATGTTTAGCTTAGGTAATATTTATGGTTTTAGGCATTTGGGTTATTGGCTATGGTGTTCACTTTAATCAAACTATCACATGCTGTATGTGCCTTGCTGTGGTCTGTATTGCATGTAATTAGGGGGTAGCTATACAGTGAAATGTGCTGGCCTTTAGAAATTGTGCTTCTTCATGACTCTGGTGTTTAATTGCATGCCAAGTGTGAAAATGAATCTGTTCCGTATAAAGAAATAATGGTATAGATGGAGTGCCATTGATCTCGCATTTCAAAATATGGTTACAAGCTATACTGAATAAATCCATAGCAAGTACTGCTGAATGGCTTTCCTCTGACTAATGGAGGGTTTGCTTGTGCCTGACAGCACAGAGGGGGCTGCCAAGATGCGGAGGGAGGAAGGAGGCAGCAGCCCAGGGCAGTTCCCATGGGTCTGGCAATAAAAGGAGCCTAAACCTCCTTTTTCTTTTTTTGCCCTGGCAGCCTCCTGCTCGGTGTCAGCACCCTCTGTGCTGCTCAGGACTTTGTCCCATCCATTTCAGCTCTCCCTGACTCTTCCCAGCCCTCACAGCTGGCAGGGAGGTCTCACTGTAACTGATAAGAGCGGGTAAGGGGCAGTGAAGGAGGGTGTTGATGGGGACGAGAGGGTGGCTGTTTTGTTAGCCTTGGAGCCACTGTTCCAGAGGGACTTTCTGGGCTGCCTGCAGCTGGTGCATCTGCTGGGCTTGGCTGGCTGTGCCTTGTTCCTCCTGGGTCCCTGCAGCAGCCCCCTCTCTGCAGAACACCCTGCTGGGACTGACAAGCTGGGAATAATGGCTCTCCCCTCTCCCTCCTCCCCAGCCACTGCCAAGATCCTCCATGGGGAGGTGGTCACTGGACACAGGCAGTTTCCAGAGAACCTGGGCAGATCTCTGGGCAGATGTGATGAGGACTTGCTAATGAATCCATTTTTCCATTCTGAGGGGTCTCTTTCCAATGGGTGTGTACTCAGGTGTGTACTCACAAGGACCTGTCGAGGCTCCCTGAATATGGAAAAGAGCTAACTTCTGATGTCAAAGCTAAAGCCTCACCTAGTTTATTCATGGTTCTCTTTCTTCCTCATGCCTAAATAGTCTAAGCAAGGTTCAGGTGCTCAGTACCCATTTTTCAGGAGGTGGAGAGAGGCCAGGACATGTCAGCACTCTGAGCTGGGGATGCTCTGCTGGCAGATGTGCACTGTGAGCCCAGTCGTTTGTACCTGCAGAGGAGTCTGGTGTTCTAACCACACTTCAGCCATTACATCAGGGCCTTGAATGTTAGATTGTTATTCTCCTTGGAGTAATTTCACAATTATGTCATGGTGGGACCAATTCTGGACCCCCTTCCCAACAAACTGCTCTTTTCCGTGTTCAAATATCATCTCAGCAACCCCTTTGGATGTTAATTGTGGTTGCTCCAGTGTGGTGCTACTGCAGATGTGCAAATGGAGGAGCTGGAGCTCAGGAACATGTTCCCCTGGCCGGTCTGCTCTGCAGGACTATGCTGATGGAAGGCAGCTGAAGCTGGTAACACCATTCTCCTCTTTGTGAGGAGCTGGTGGAGGAAATTCTTGCCACTTCGTGAATTCTGCTGCCCTGAGTATTGACCCAGGCACCCCATGTGCTTCCACTAGCACTGACCAGCCCAGGAAACAACACATTTATATATGAAGGGTGAAACTGAGCACTGTGAACTCTGATCCTACTCTAGGCACAGCATGTGGGTTTTAATGCAGCACTGTGACAGAGAAATGAGGGGTAAACAATAATATACTAGACTGATAAACAGGATCTCTCCCCATGAAACATTAATTTGGTCTTGAACTCCATATGCTTTTTTAACTATAAAAAATCACTCAAAATTCTCCTTCTCCTTAATGCTGATTGGTCTCTACTGCACTCATACATGAGCTATAGGTGAGGGACACTTCCAGTCCTGGGTGTGGAGCTTGACTCTTCTGGGATGTCTGTTTGACCACATCTCTTTTCCTGAGGTCTGTGATTCATCTGACAGAAGTTCAGTGCTCCATTACTTACCCTACTCCTCACCTTGCTTTTGCTTTTTTCTTTCCTACTAGACTTTCTTTACTGCATTTTATTTATTTCAGAGATTAAGGGTGCAGAGTTTGGTACTTTTTTGTATATTTCTTGTAGTGGTGATGAGAGTTTGAGTGCATCAGCAAGATTACCAAATTGCTGAGTGGCTTGGCACCTGAATGTCTTAATAAATCCTGTTAAAAAAGACATTTCTCAGGGGTAGGGTGGGGAGAATTGGGAAGCGAGAGATACACAGGACATGGAATAAACATGCACACAATGTCTGCTCGCAGGGTCTGGCTGCTCTGCTCATCATGTAGGTTGAAGAGCAGAGGGAAAGTTCGTCTCTGAATTCTTCCAGGCCTGAGGCTACTTTGTGCTGGGCTGGTCCCTTAGAGTATAACTGGTAAACCTGAACTGGTCACCAATATGCTAAGGTAGTTAGGACAGTGTCCAGCTCTGTTGGACACACTGCTACTCTTCAATTCCTGCAGTGATGCTGAGGGATGCAGTGTCACACCTCCTGACAGCTTGGCCCTACAGTGCTGTCACCAGAAGTGCTGGGAAGGATGCAGGGCAGAACTGCCACTGGCCGTGTTTCCTCCCTGGTTTCATTTGCCCTCCTTACAAAGCTTGGACTGATGATATTGTGAGGTGAGGTGTAGGAAAGTGGGTGATGTTACTGGTGTGGTTTTCCAGGCTGGATTGTGTGTTGTCCTGAATAAAGTGGAATGAGTAAATGTGAATGGAATACAGCTAGACTTGTGTGAGCTGTTTGCCATGGGATCACATGGCACAGTGGTTATTAACAAGATAGACTGATTCAGAGCTAATGTGTCATATGTAAAATAAATGAAGAATTCACTAAATCATAGGCCTCAGCTATAAATTGAATAGGGAAATCATCACTGTGTGACAGTGTTCCCATGGAAGTTCATTAACATTAACAATTTAATCAGTGGTTTGCTTTTTGCCCTATGAATTTATTGCTAATAATAACTGCTGGTGCCAAAAAAAAAAATAAAAAATGAAATGGGTCCTGATGAATTCTAAAGATAGATCCTGGTTTTTAGTGCAACTCTATTTAAAGTCACACATCAAGAAACATGTCACTCTTGCTGAAAGGCACTGAGGAAGAAAGAAGATGGTAAAAGATTTTTTTGTGGCCATGGGTTCTCATGTTAATGTTTGGCTACAAGAGATAAAACCAAGTGTGTGAATGGTGGCATATGGCTGGGATCTGAGTGGCTGCATCACCCCTGTGCTTGGGGGAGCAGCACTGCTACTGCACCCAGGGCTAGGATTCACAACACAAAGAGGGCAAAGACAAAGTGCACAGGTTCAGATGGGAACATCACAGCAGTTTTATAACAAAGGAGAAGCAGGAATTGATTTATTTGCAAGACAAAGGTTAGGGGATGCTTGTTGATACCCTGAACTACCTATAGAAGCAATGGGAATCATCAACATTGGACTCTAGTCTTGTAGAGAAAGTTATTGCAATATCCAGTGGCTTGAGGCTGAATGTATCAAGTCAAAATGAGGTCTGTGTTTTAACTGTGGATATCTGGTACTAAGGATGAATGATACTTTTTCCATTCCCTATCAGTAGACTGTTGACTGACATGATTACGATCACAACTGCTCTCCTGAAAACACACCCTAGTCAAGCAGCTGCTGGTCTTTAAGCAGGAGCTGCCATGGCAGAAGCCTGTAGCAGGGTTAGGGAAGAGAGCAGACTGAAAGAGACTTTTCTAATCATGAAGCAGTGCACTGGCATTGTCTGCACATTTTCTGTCCTCCTTCATCTCTCGAATGGGTGGAAGTTCAAAGTGTCTGTTGGCTGGAACTGTGCTGCAGATAGTCCTTGACAGCCTTCCAGATTTCACTGGCTTGCACCTGCAGGTCACACAGATGAGGCAGAGCTGCACAGAGTACCACTATATATTGGAAATCAACTCCAGAGAGAAATTCTGGCCACTGGAGATAGAAGGCTAATCTTGTGAAGCAGTTGGTGTGGTTTTTGTGCAATATAGTTCAGAGAAGTGTGGCTAAAACTTTTCTTTTTGTTGTTTTTTGGTCGGTTTTGGTTTTTTTTTTCAAATTGTGGCTTAGGAAATAAACCTTTTAAATGAAATGGAACCTTTAAAATGACTATGTATATATATATGTATGTATATATATATAT